>JBBPBX010032745.1:13605-33690 GCA_038048925.1 Garcialebias charrua
ATATACATATACAGGTAGTCCCCGACTTACGAACGAGTTCCGTTCCTACGGCCGTTCGTAACACGAAAATCGCCGTAAGTTGGAATGCATTACACGTGGCGTTCGTAAAACCGGATTTTCGACGTAAGACAGAAAATGTATGCTAACACTGCGCCGCACACCCGTTTATCGGCATGAGACTGAACAAGCGTACATACTGGTCCATAAACATGCACAGAACTTTATTTACAAATGGTTAGCTAACACAGTGTACCCAACACATTAATCTAAAAACACATACCTGTACAGTATTTACTGTACAACAGTACTGTTCTGCACAGCACGTTCAATAATTTAAAAAACAGTAAAAAACAGTGCCGTAGTGTACAGTCCAGGGACTATAAAAAGGTAGAATCAGCACAGAAACAGCATAGAAAAGAAAAATGCCCTTACTTTTGAAGTGTAGATAGACAGGCTAAAGCTAGATTCATACTTGACGCGTCGCGCAGCGCGCGAGGGTGCGCGCTCCAAAAGTGATGCAATTTCACAGTCCCCGCCCCTGCGCGTTGGCCCCGCGCAGGGGATTAGCGCGTGCCGTGCACCTCTGAATTTTTGAAACTCCGCAAGCCCTGCGCGCGCGGTGGGCGCTACGATTTGATTGACAGGTCCTCACCGACAGCCTTCACCCTCTTCACGCCGGAGCCTGCAGCTGTTTGCGCCGCTGTGGTCGTGGAGACGGAGTCGCGACGCATGGAGGAATGTTTTGTGACACAAAATGTATTAAATTATCCTTCATTCCTGATCTGGAGTCGGACTTTTCTTTTGTTTTTTCGCCAAAAGTCACGTGATCGCTTTCTCCTCCGCTGACTCCATGCATTAAAACCGCAAATAAAGACAACAGTTCAGCACGCGAGCAGAAAGCTATTTGTTTTTGTTGTGTGACGTCAAACAGTTCTTCTTCTACGGTAGATTTCTTCTTCTACACCTTTCTTGCAACATATGCACAGGTTTTAGAGGGTACTGCCTTCTGCTGGTCCGTAAAAGAACAGCACTTTGCCATGCGCCGCCGTGCGACAACTATAAACACCGAGGCGACACTGTAAACGCATTTTGCCACACGGCACAGTGCACGCGCAGCGCGCACGCTCCAGCCTGCGGACCAAAGCGCGAGTCTAACTCAGCCTTTATTGGGTGGGTGGTGATGCTGCTCAAAGCTGGATCAGGGGAGCTGCTTAACCCTTGAGGAAGGGAAGTTGTTCAACCCTGGATGAAGGGATCATGTGAGTCTAGAAAGGCAGGTCAGGTGCAGATGTTGTCCTGATGTTAGTCAGTGATGGAGCAGGAGGAGAGGGCTGAGAGTCCAGGCCAGCTGCAGCCAGCTCTGGTCCTGATGTTAGTCAGTGATGGAGCACGATGAGAGGGCTGAGGGCACAGCGCAGCAGGTCTTCCTGTTGAAAAGAACACAGACACGTGGATGTCAACATCATTAAGCTGATGCAACATACTGTAACTTTAATAAAAAGAGAGATGAAACACAGACAACACTTACCTTGGATTTTGATGTTATGGAAGTTGGCTCTCTCTTTAAAACGATTAAACCACCCACGAGAAGCAGTAAACTCCTCTGCCTCGCTGCCCTCCCCCTTCTCGGCTTTTAAAGTCTCATAGATCCGTCTCGCTTTTTCCTGGATCACCGACAAGCTAACCGGTATGTGACGTTGATTTGATCTTCCAACCATAAAATCACCAAACGTTCCATTTCCACAATAAGACCTGACCTTTTTTTTGTGATTATGATTGATTTCATCGGCGCTGACCCTCTCACATGCTGCAGGTTTCAAGTTCTATCAGCAATTATTGTCCCGACTGTCGAACGCGCCAGTTCAAGTTTTTTCCGATCTCTGTCGGTGTTTCTCCCTTACCTGTTCGTTTTAAAATCTGCAACTTTACCTCCATCGTGAATGCTTTGCGTTTCTTCGCAGTGCTCCCATCTGAAGACGGCTTCGTTCTTTTTGGGGCCGTTTCAAAGTTAGCACATGTGTTAGCTAGCTACAAAACTCGCTCAAAATTTATCTTAACTCTCGTCTCTGTTCGCCTAAACTCACCACGCTGATCGTCTCCCGCCATTAATACTGTACTGATTCTGTATCACTCCGCCTTTGTCCATTGAGGGTTACAGTACGCCTGTAACCTTCCGCTACTGTAATTTTCCATTGTCATGGTGCAAAGGTACGCCCGCCCCCTCCCCCTCTCCCCACGCCAGTACACAGCTCCGCTGTAAATTTCCATTGTCATGGCTGCTAAGGTAACACCCCACCACCACCCAACCCCTCGCCCACTGTCCCCTCATGTAAATGTCCGCCGTAATGACGATTTCAGGTACCGTATTTCTGCCGTAAAGTCGCATCTACGCCGTAACTCGAT
Source organism: Garcialebias charrua (assembly GCA_038048925.1). Taxonomy (NCBI): domain Eukaryota; kingdom Metazoa; phylum Chordata; class Actinopteri; order Cyprinodontiformes; family Rivulidae; genus Garcialebias; species Garcialebias charrua. Next base: position 16,009 of record JBBPBX010032745.1, read on the forward strand.
GCAATGCTTTTCAACGGAGCTCGTTCGTAAAGTCGGAACGCTGTAAGTCGAGACCGCCGTAAGTCGGGGAATACCTGTATATATATACACAGTACGGGGGTGGCGTGCTGCTGACCTCAACTCGGGATGTTGTGAGTCGGTGGGCGGAATACTTCGAAGACCTCCTCAATCCTACTGGCACGTCTTCCACTGAGGAAGCGGAGCCTGGGGACTTTGGGTCGGGTTCTCCGATCTCTGGTGCTGAGGTCGCCGAGGTGGTTAAAAAGCTCCGCGGTGGCAAGGCTCCGGGGGTGGATGAGATTCGCCCGGAGTTCCTTAGGGCTCTGGATGTTGTAGGGTTGTGTTGGCTTACGCGACTCTGCAATATCGCGTGGACATCGGGGGCAGTTCCCTTGGATTGGCAGACTGGGGTGGTGGTTCCCCTATTCAAAAAGGGGGACCGTAGGGTGTGTTCCAACTATAGGGGGATCACACTCTTAAGGCTGAGTTAGACTTTCGCTTTGGTCCGCAGGCTGGAGCGCGCGCGCCGCGCGTGCACTAAGCCGTGCGGCAAAATGAGTTTATAGTTTCGCCCCTGTGTTTATGGTTGACGCACGGCGGCGCATGGCAAAGTGCTGTTCTTTTACCGACCAGCAGGTGGCAGTACCCTATCAAACCTGTGCATATGTTACAAGAAAGGGTGTAGAAGAAGAAATCTACCGTAGAAGAAGAACTGTTTGACGTCACAACACAAACAAAATGGCTTCCCGCTCGCTTCATTCTTGAACTGTCTTTATTAGAGGAGCAAATTATAATAGAACAACAGTTATTGTGTCTTGCAATTTTAATGAGACGAAGAAGACGCAGAAGGAGATGGTATGTTCGGCCATTACACTCTCAGAGACGTACTGGTGGGGAATATAACATGCTGGTGATGCCGATGCGGAGAATTGACGAAGAAATGCACTTCAGTTACTTCCGCATGTCTGCACGCCGATTTGATGACCTGCTACATCGTATTTCGCCTTTCATACGACATGGAAGGACCCACAGCAGCCCTGTGACATTACCCGAGCGTTTGGCAGTGACTTTAAGAATCCTGGCTTCAGGTAGCAGCCAGAAAAGTGTAGCAGCCAGCTACAAACTTGGTGCAACTACGGTTTCCCTGATAGTCTCTGAGGTGTGCCAAGCTATATTGTATATTGCTATATGTATTTGAATGTTAAATGATTTTAAATAAAATGAAACTACATTGAAATATCCACTTCAGCTTTCCGTCTGTTTTGTTTGCATATTGTATTTACAAAGCCACTAACAGTTGTATTACATAAAATTTGGTATGAAAGACTTTTTTATAATTGTAAGAACATTAGATGTTAGAATTATTTGGAAACCTGAAATGGCATTGTAAATATAAGTCCCATATTGCATTAAAATGAAGCATTGCTACCTGACACGAAAAATCTCAATGTGTAGTAGCCTTTATTTCACCAGGAATGTGAAGTGGAATGTGGAGAAACCTGTAGAAATAGTGTTTTGATTTTAATGTGTGCAAAAATTGCATGCTGTCTAAAAATAATTGATAAATGTGTAATTATGCATTACAAATGTATCATTTGAATCAAAGTCAAGTCAAAGTCAGCTTTATTCTCAAAACAGTAATATGTACAGGACATACACAGGATTGAAATTGCATTTCTCTCTGTCCCTCAGTGCAACAATAACTATTTAAACACTAAAACATTTAATAAACATAAAATGAAATAAAGTGTAATACTGTCCTGAGTTTTTGCATAGTACTTTTTCATAGTAGTATAAAAGTATAAAATGTTTTCACCAACACCAACATTTAATATCCATAAACATAAAATGAAATAAAGTGTAATACTGTCCTGAGTTTTTGCATAGTACTTTTTCATAGTAGTATAAAAGTATAAAAAGTTTTCACCAACATTTAATAAACATAAAATGAAATAAAGTGTTAATACTGTCCTGAGTTTTTGCATAGTACTTTTTCATAGTAGTATAAAAGTATAAAAAGTTTTCACCAACACCAACTGAGTGAGCTGATGCTAGGGCTGTCGCTTCTGCTACTGCTGCTTGACCCTGGCAAGTGTCGAGGTGGTACGGGTATGGGCACCGTTGGACAGGGAGGAATTGGCGTGGAGGACCTGCGCAGAGGAAAACACCCTGCATTTGAAGTACTGCCAGTTTCATGGCCAGTAGGCGTGAGGTTGTGAGAGACGATGGGTGTGATGTACTCATGGTCGATGGTGGTGACGGTCTGGTCCATGGGGGTGAGGGTCTGGTCGATAGGGGTGAAGGTCTGGTCCATGGGGGTGACGGTCTGGTCGAATGGGGTGACAGTCTGGTCGAGGCACCATGTATCGTCCTGTGCTTGGCTCTGTGGTGTTTCTTCAGGCTAAAAAACAGACATTGACATCCATCAGTACAAAATGAAACGGTAACGGATACAATGCACATATATGTTAAATAAAAACAAATGTTTGTGTAACTGTTAGCTTAATACTGTAAACAGAAGGTGAAGCATCAACACACACACAGGCTAAATTTGTTTACAGTTGAGGTGTGCAGATCTAAAATGGTTATTTCCACTATTTCACATTTACTGGTCAGCAGCTTGATTTATATTTTCATTAAGCCATGTTTTGGTCATTCATTCTCACAGTTTATTGTTTATATCTATGACGACAAAGGGGAAACAACACGGCAGGCTGCACAGCATGGCCTGCTGTATTCCATGCTAAGCTAGCTGTAATAAAAGCAGTACTAACTTTTTTTTTCTTTCATTTTTACCTCTTTTTCCATATTTGTGTCCTTTTCTCGGTGTTTTATAAAACTCGACAGCCAACTCAGCTCCACAACGAGGATTGGCACCGGTTTGTTGGTGCCAGGATCGCCACTTCTGATCACCCTCTTTTTGGCCTTCACGAAGCGATCCCGCATGTTTTTCTTCCTCCTTCTGCATCGCTTCTGCAATCTCCTTCCATGAACTCTGTGCCAGTTGCACATCTTTGTGTTCTCTCATAGAGGGATCATACAAATGGCGATACATGCGGATGAGTTCAGCCAGAGCAGCTTCGAAAGCGTCCATCTTGTTTTGAGCCCAGTCCGTACGTCACTGAGCGCGGCGCGCGCTCTAGGCTTGCGGAGTTTCAAAAATTCAGAGGTGCACGGCACGCGCTAATCCCCTGCGCGGGGCCAACGCGCAGGGGCGGGGACTGTGAAATTGCGTCACTTTTGGAGGGCACACCCTCGCGCGCTGCGCGACGCGTCGACTATGAATCTAGCTTTAAGCCTCCCTGGTAAGGTCTATTCAGGGGTTCTGGAGAGGAGGGTCCGTCGGATAGTCGAACCTCGGATTCAGGAGGAGCAGTGTGGTTTTCGTCCTGGTCGTGGAACACCCTCAGCAGGGTCCTGGAGGGTGCGTGGGAGTTTGCCCAACCAGTTTACATGTGCTTTGTGGACTTGGAGAAGGCATTCGACCGCGTCCCTCGGGGGGTTCTGTGGGGGGTACTCCGGGAGTATGGGGTACCAGGCCCATTGATATGGGCTGTTAGGTCCCTGTACGACCGGTGTCAGAGCTTGGTCCGCATTGCCGGCAGTAAGTCAGGCTCGTTTCCGGTGAGAGTTGGACTCCGCCAAGGTTGCCCTTTGTCACCGATTCTGTTCATAACTTTTATGGACAGAATTTCTAGGCGCAGCCAAGGTGTTGAGAGGATCCGTTTTGGTGACCTTAGAATCGCTTCTCTGTTTTTTGCAGATGATGTGGTCCTACTGGCTTCATCAGTTCGTGATTTACAACTTTCACTGGAGCGGTTTGCAGCCGAGTGTGATGCGGCCGGGATGAGGATCAGTTCCTCCAAATCCGAGGCCATGGTCTTGAGCCGGAAAAGGGTAGCATGCCCTCTCCGGGTCGGGGAGGAGGTCCTGCCCCAAGTGGAGGAGTTTAAGTATCTCGGGATCTTGTTCACGAATGAGGGAAAACTGGAGCGTGAGATCGATAGGCGGATAGGTGCAGCGTCCGCAGTGAAGCGGGCGCTGTACCGGTCTGTCGTGGTGAAGAGAGAGCTGAGTCAAAAGGCAAAGCTCTCAATTTACCGATCGATCTACGTTCCCACCCTCATCTATGGTCATGAGCTTTGGGTTATGACCGAAAGAACAAGATCTCGGATACAAGCGGCTGAAATGAGTTTTCTCCGCAGGGTGGCTGGACTCTCCCTTAGAGATAGGGTGAGAAGCTCAGTCATCCGGGAGGGACTCGGAGTAGAGCCGCTGCTTCTCCACATCGAGAGGAGCCAGTTGAGGTGGCTCGGGCATCTGGTTAGGATGCCTCCTGGACGCCTCCCTGGTGAGGTGTTCCGGGCATGTCCCACCGGGAGGAGACCCAGAGGAAGACCCAGGACGCGCTGGAGGGACTATGTTTCTCGGCTGGCCTGGGAACGCCTTGGGATTCCCCCAGAGGAGCTGCTCCAAGTGGCTGGGGAGAGGGAAGTCTGGGCCTCCCTACTTAGGCTGCTACCCCCGCGACCCGACCCCGGATAAGCGGAAGAAGATGGATGGATGGATGCATGGATGGATATAGATATATAGATACATGTATACAGTATATATATACAGTATATATATACAGTATATATAAGGGGCGGCCGTGGTGTAGTGGTAAGGGCAGTCGTCTCCCGATCGGAAAGTTGGCGGTTCGACTCCCGGGACCTGCACCATGTGTCGTTGTGTCCTTGGGCAAGACACTTAACCCTGAGTTGCTCCCGGTAGGACTGGAAAGCACCTTGCATGGTAGTCTGCCGCCACCGGTTTATGAATGTGTGTAGCATTCAATATATGTGTAGCACTTTGAGATTTTCAGTAATGAAAAGTGCGTTATAAATTGAATTAATTATTATTATATATATATATATATATATATATATATATATATATATATATATAGATATGTATAAATAAACGCACACACAGCATACATATATAGGTGCGTGTGTTTATTTGCCAGTTATGAACGAAAATATTAGTATCATTTAATCACTGACTACATAAAATCATAAAACTAAAAGCTGTCTCTTAAATCATACCTGGTGTTCTCGATCCTCTGGAGGATACAGAGTCTTTTTTCAGGTGGTTTCTCGTAGCCCAGCCACAAAGAAGGACGCAGGTTTTTGTTTTCGGAGCATGTTCAACACACACTAGTTGCAGCCACAAATTCAGCTTCGTCTGATTATTCGTACAGCCACGAACAGCGCAACAGGTACCCGAGCTCCGCAAGGACATCTTCCTGACAATATTAGCTCGAAATAACAGAAAACAGAACTCAACGACGCGTGCAGATTAGCAAGTAAAAAACAAAGGAGCCAATGCAGAACTTCTACTTCCGGGGTCAAACGGAAGTAAGACACATAATCGCTTCTACAGTGACCCCCTCAGGAATAAGGTGGATAGTAAACAACAATACTGCTTTAACCATCCATTCTGTATAGTTCGATGAAGAAAGAACAGAATGAAACAAATAAGGACAAGCTTTTGCTACTGCGAGCGGAACGAGCCACCCTTCCACCTTAAACATGATCAGACTTTAAAATGTCTTTAAACCAACCAAAGTTGTTCTTTGCCTTTCAACACTTTGTAAATTATTATATATATTTTTTCTTCTTTTGTCTGTTCCCTTCTTCAGGGGTCACCACAGCAAACTAAGTGGTATGAAGACTTGTCAATCATTTTTATGCCGGATGCCCATCCTGATGCAACCACAGACCACCGAGCTACCACATCCCTCTGTGTGGAGCAGAGAGCTGCCATCATGGACATCCGGGGGAGCAGATGGTGGGGGTTAAGGGTCTTGCTCAAGGGCCCAGAGTGGGGCAAATGAGGGTGGAGACAGGTGCGGGTGCTTCACCTGTCTAACCCACATTTTGATGTTGTCAGTACAGGGCGTTGAACCGGCAATCTTCCAATCCCTGGCCCACCTTCTCTAACCTCTGCGTCACCACTGCACCATTATAATTTTTATTATTATTACCATACCATACCATACCATTTTATTTATAAAGCACTTTAAACAGGAACAAGTCCACACCAAAGTGCTGGACAAACAAACACGCAACAGGCAACACAGACAATGAAGTACAACACGAAAAACATAAAAACATTGCAGATCATAAATCAAACGATCCAATACAAATCAGCTGGCATTGAAAGCGATGGAGTAGTAGTGAGTTTTTAACCGGGATTTGAAAATTATTACTACGGGATTATTACTGTATTTTCCGTTGTATAGGTTGCACCGTTGTATAGGTCGTAGTGTCCAATATTTATCAATAAATTGGAAAAATCCATAAATAGGTTGCACCGGTGTATAGGTCGCACCTACGTCACCGCCGACGTAACGCGTCATCCGCCGCTGACGTGCCGCGTCACCGCTGAGTCAACCAGGAAATGTGGACCGAGTGTTTACCTCTGCTGCAAGGAGCACACAGCAAGGCTTTTAAGAAGATTAACACTTTAAAACAATTATTTGTTCGATAAAAATTATTGCAAATATTTGTCTGAGCTGAACTTTTCCTTAATAAATGAACGTAATTGTGAAATGAGCTGGATTTAAAAATTTGTTTCGCTAGCTACCGGTACGTCTGATGAAAACAAAACGAGCACGCGCAGCACCGGAAATGCAGCGAAAAGACCTGCATGAGTTGGTACGGTGTTTGAGTTTTAGCAGGCTAAACACCTCAAAAATATATTTATTATCTGACTTTTTTAAAGACTGAACGTAATTGTGAAATGAGCAGGATTTAAAAATTTGTTTCGCTAGCTACCGGTACGTCTGATGAAAACAAACGTGTACGTGCAGCACCGGAAATGCAATGCAGTAGCAGCGAACAGAACAGACCTGCATGAATTTGTATTTTAATTTTAGCAGGCTAAACACCTCAAAAAATACATTTGTTAGCTGCCTTTTTTGTAAGACTGTGTCTCAGTTTAATTTTTGTTAATAAATTATTACAAATCAGCTTATTTCAAAATGTAAATACCACCAACATCATTAAAATTAAACTACAGACTCCTAAAAAAATATTTGTTGGCTGCCTTTTTTGTAAGACTGTGTCTCACTTTAATATTTGTAAATAAATTATTACAAATCAGTTGCAGCTGAAGGTGATCTGCTCAGAGTTGCAGCCCCTAGGCACGTCTGCAGGTACTGTACCAGTAAACAGAATACCGGTACAGGCCTCTTTAGCGCCCATAGCGGCCGAAACTGGTACTGCACTTGCACTGCCCCCTCGTGGCCAAAACTGGTCCTGCACTTGCACTGCCCCCTGGTGGCCGAATGTGGTACTGCACCCTTTTCTGCCTAAATGAAAAAGGGTCACAACTCAGCCAAAAATTGGTCTAAAAATATGGAAAAAAATCCATAAATAGGTCGCACTGGTGTATAGGTCGCAGGCCTTTGAAAAACATAAAAAGGTGCGACCTATACACCGAAAAATACGGTACTGTATATTTTGGACTTTAAGGTGCACATAAAATCCTTTAATTTTCTCAAAAATCAACAGTGAGCCGTATAATCCAGTGTACCTTATGTAATAATTCTGGTTGGGCTCATTGATCTCAAACCAATTTTAAGTGGTTATTGTGAATTAGTTAAATAAAAGTTGGCTTATCTGACTGTTTTGTTTTGCGTGGTGCGCCTTATGTATGAAAACAAACCCACTCATTGATATTGTGCCTTATAATCCGAAAAATATGGTATTATTAATTTATTAATTTAGTTATTTAGTATTTAGCTATTTATTTGTACCCGATTTATTTTTTGTAGACTTTATTGTTTATTTTAATTTTACTGTTTGATCAGATTTGATTTACGATCTGGTTTTATTTCTCATGTTTTGCTTGTCCTTTGTGTTGTGTGAGTCGTGTTTTAGTTGATTCTGTACCACTCTTTGGTCTGCTGTAATGTGTTCAAGTGCTTTACAAATAAAGTTGTATTGAACAGCTGTCAGCAGAAACTCAGATACATTGGCCCTCATGCACGAAAATGTTCGTATTTTTATCCTAAATTTCTCCTACTTTTGTTCGTACGAAGCGTTCGTACGAACATGCCACGTCAGATCCAACAAAGTCTTCTATCGTCAGGAAATGTGTGTATATGAGCTGTGTAAATAATGATGAATCCCACCTGTTCTATTCACCTGCTCGTGCACGCGAGTGGTTATTTACATAATTCCCACCCCTCAAAACACCATATAAGGATATAGTTTCCTGCCACCGCGAGCAGGAAGTGTCCATTCATTCCGGCTTTTATGCGTCAGAAAACACACAAACGCGTTTGGCGAATTAAAATTGACTCGCCTTTGATCATAGTGTCAGCCCCGGATCTGAGCGCAGACCCACACAGAATACAGATGACATCAGTGAGCGCCCACAGTCAACAGGCAGTTTATATTAAAAATGACATGAAACGACTGAATAAGCTGGTTTCGCTTTTTTCTCCCCTGTCTCTGCAGCGGCGCTGTGTATGTGTGTGTGTGTGTGTGTGTGTGTGTGTGTCGACAGTGGCACGGGGTGGGGGGGCCGTGCCGACAGTTGCGCGTGGCGTGGTTGCGCGGGCGCGTTGCGTGGCACACGGTGGTCGACATGAGTGGCGCGGGGTGGGGGCGCGTGGCGTGGTTGCGCGGGCGCGTTGCGTGGCACACGGTGGTCGACATGAGTGGCGCGGGGTGGGGGCGCGTGGCGTGGTTGCGCGGGCGCGTTGCGTGGCACACGGTGGTCGACATGAGTTGCGCGGGGTGGGGGCGCGTGGCGTGGTTGCGCGGGCGCGTTGCGTGGCACACGGTGGTCGACATGAGTGGCGCGGGGTGGGGGCGCGTGGCGTGGTTGCGCGGGCGCGTTGCGTGGCACACGGTGGTCGACATGAGTGGCGCGGGGTGGGGGCGCGTGGCGTGGTTGCGCGGGCGCGTTGCGTGGCACACGGTGGTCGACATGAGTGGCGCGGGGTGGGGGCGCGTGGCGTGGTTGCGCGGGCGCGTTGCGTGGCACACGGTGGTCGACATGAGTGGCGCGGGGTGGGGGCGCGTGGCGTGGTTGCGCGGGCGCGTTGCGTGGCACACGGTGGTCGACATGAGTTGCGCGGGGTGGGGGCGCGTGGCGTGGTTGCGCGGGCGCGTTGCGTGGCACACGGTGGTCGACATGAGTGGCGCGGGGGGCCACGCGCGGGTGGCGCAAGGTGGTGGACGTGGGGGGGGGTGTTGAAGCCGCTTTAATTAAACCAATATGTGTGGTTGCATTTAATTGTTTTTAAACTCAAAATATTTTCTAAATAACGAAATATAAAGTTATTAGTGGAGAAAAGGCCGTCTGGATGACAGCAGACCGACTCCTCGTAAAATATACGACAGGTCGGGACCACACGTAAATTTTGTTCGTATCTGAAAAAAATCCTAGGATACGAAAACATTGTTGGATGCCACAAATGATCCTAAATCACTCGTACGCACAGTTTGAGAACAAATCTGTGCGTACGAACGGTTCGTGCATGAGGGCCATTGGGTGAAACGTTGATCCCAGATCGGAGTTCAGCCTTACAAAACAAATAGCACGCAGCATAAGAACAGAACTGAACCAGTTAAACTAATGTTCTTATCAGTATTTGTTAGGTTTTTTAGAGGGCTCACCTTACAGGTTCAGATGTTTACATACACCCTAAAAAAGACAAAACCTTTGATGTCTCACTGTCTGACATCAAATCAGATAAATCATGTTTTGTTTTAGGTCAAGAAGGAGTCACAAAGTTACTTTGTATTTATTTCTGTTAAATGCTCGAATAAAATTTGATAATTTAATTACTTCCTTCACTTTCACAAGTATACATACACTAAGACGCTTTTAACTCATTTGAGAAAGCCCAGGCAGCAATGCCGTGACTTTGGAAGATTTTGATTGGTTAGTTGACAACAATTGAGTTAATTGGAGGCACACCTGGAAACATCTGGTTTCAGCGGCAGAGACAGAGAATAAAGGAAGCGGTGACTGAGTGGTCAGGATGTGTTTGCTACAGGCGGGAGTGGTAAATATGTTGTTGGAGGATGAACTCAGAGCGTGGCGTGTTGAAGAGTCCCCGTGAAGAGGGTGTGATTTCACAGGCCGAGTGTGAATGGCTAACGAGGCGGAGTGATGGAGGTGAGAGCCGACCCTGAGGTGAGGCAGGCTGCCAGATGAAAGCTGCAGGGTGACGGTTGAGCCAAACACTGAAACCTCGTGCTCCCAAACATTTTACTTTCAATGGCTTGACTTTAATCAACTCTACGCTTGAGTTCCCACCTCTCGAAACCAAGGATTTTATTAAGTTGATTAAGAAAGTAAAATACTACAGAGTGCGTTAAAAAAGAGCTTTTGGACAAAATACAAAGTATTCATCCAGCCTGTTGTCATCAAGAACAAAGTGCTTGTTGTATACCGTATTTTCCGGGTGAAAAGTTGCTCCGCCCTATATGTCGCGTTAGTCCAATAAAGTGGGAAAATCCATAAACGTGTTGCACCTCCGTATACGTCGCATCTATTATGCGTCACCACTGACGCGTCACATATGTTACGCGTCACCGTTGACAACCCGGAAATGTGGGCCGATGTTTTGCCCTGCTGGAAATGGCGGCCACAGGGGCGTGCATGTTAGGACTTTAACAAGATTAACACGGTAAAAACAATTATTTGTTTGCTGAAAATTATAGCAAAAGTGTTTCTGAGCTTAACCTTTCCTTAATAAATTCACGTAATGGTCAAATCTGCTGGATTTTAAAAAGTAGTTTCGCCACGTGCACATGCAGCGAGCGGATATGCTTCATTTCTTTAAAATTTAGCAAGATAAACACTTGTAAAAATATATTTGTTAGCTGACATTATAGCAAAAGTGTTTCTGAGCTTAACCTTTCCTTAAAGCGCTTTGGGGCCCCTCATTGGGGGCTGGAAAGCGCTACATAAGTAAGCTCCATTTACCATTTACCATTTAATAAATTCACGTAATGGTCAAATCTGCTGGATTTAAATTGTTTCACTTTGATGTCTTCCAAACGGTCGCGAAAATAAATTATAAATAAAACGAATTTTAGCTCAAACATCTCCTACAGCTAAACAGTTGTAAATATCCATCCAGTGATTACTTTCTGTAAGTTTCATCAAAATCTGTCGTGTGGTTCTTGAGCTATTTTGCTAACAAACACTAGTTTGGGACCATCCTAAGAAAACATGGAATTTCATTCCACTGTTACGCGGATGATTGCCAGATCTACCTGCCACTGAAACCAGCTAATGCAGGCTCCCTCCACCCTCTCCTAGAATGTCTGGACGACATTAAGACTTGGATGGCTTCAAACTTCCTAAGTTTTAATGACCAGAAGACTGAAGTCATCATCTTCAGCCCTAGCTCAGCTGCCGCCTCTGATCACATAAACTTGGACTCCCTCCAGCCCTATCTCAAACACTCTGTAAGAAATCTTGGGATGGTTTTCGACTCGGACCTTAAGTTCGACAAACAAATCAGCTCCGTTCTCCAGAAGAGCTTCTTCCAGCTGCGGCAGGTAGCTAAGCTCAAGCCGGTGCTGTCCAGACCTGATCTTGAGACACTAATCCATGCATTCATCACAACCCGCCTGGATTATTGTAATGCACTGTATGCTGGGATCAGTCAGGCCTCCTTCTCACGCCTTCAGCTCGTGCAAAATGCAGCAGCCCGGCTTTTAACCGGTACACGTAGGTTTGAGCACATTACACCTGTTCTCTCCTCCCTGCACTGGCTCCCCGTGCGAACTAGAGTCGACTTTAAAATCCTGTTGTTGACCTACAAATGTCTAAATGGCCTCGCTCCCCTCTACCTCTCTGAGCTGCTGGAACCATATGTTCCACCGCGGGCCCTGAGATCATCTGATCAGATGCTCTTGGCGGTCCCAAAAACACGACTGAAGCTCCGTGGAGACCGAGCATTTTCAGTCACCGGCCCCAAACTCTGGAACAACCTGCCCCTCAACATTAGACAGGCCTCCTCCCTTCACATGTTCAAATCCCTGCTAAAAACTCATCTGTTCTCTCTGGTGTTTCATACTGTGTGAGCTGACCTAGTGTATATATATATATATATATATATATGTATATATATATATATATATATATATATATATATATATATATATATTTATTTTTTTTACTGTGCTTTTTTACTGTGTTTTTCATTTTAATATTGTTCTTATACATTTTTATTTACTTTTACTGCTATTAATATCATGATTGTTACTAGTGATGTGTGTTACGGTTCTGTACATTTTTAAACCTCTTTTATGTTGTGTGTGTGAAGCACCTTGATAACAGTTTATCTGTTTTAACTGTGCTATAGAAATAAAATTGACTTGACTTGACTTGACTTGACTAGTTCAGACCTACCTCCAGAGTTCAGGAGGCCGGGCTGCGACAGAGTGAGTCCGAAAAGAGGAGGCTTCTGTCGGACACATGAGCTGGGAACGGTCGGTGGACCCTAGCGGCCGAAAGTGGTACTGCTCCATTTTTTTCGTCAGAATGAATGGAAACTGTCATATCCAGTGTTGGGGTAGTTACCCAAAATAAGTAATTAGTTACTCATTACTAGTTACTTTTTAAAAAAGTAACATATTACACTACTTAGTTACTCAGTTCTGAAAGTAACTTAGTTACATTACTTTCGGATTACTCTAATACCTGAGATTTAACCTGTATTAATTTTTATCTTTCAATAATGACATTAGAGATCTTTTTGACACTGATTTTTAATGCACTTGAGGGCGTTGCTGTGTTATATAATTTGACTGATAAAGACTGTTAGGAAAGTTATTTAAGATTTCAATCTCTGAACCTGACTTTAGGTACTGTAATCAAATACTTTACTCTCACAGTCAGGAGGTGCTGCATCTTCTTCCTCAAAGTTGAAAAAGTCAAGTTCACCTTTTTTCAAGGAGGTAGAGGTCTGTGGCGCACAAAGGTCTTCTTCATCATGTGTTTGGCGAGCAAAGCATTATGGCTCTCCAACACTGGACTGAATCTTGTTTTGATGGCCTGTAAATGCATATAAAAACATATAAGATACAGCATAAAAGAGTTAAACATGCTAAATTAAATTATTTTACACTTACCTGCACTAATTATTTTACACTCACCTTTTCTCTTTTAAAGTTGGCTGGGTTTATCCAATGTGCTGTCATGCCCAAAAAACTTTTGTTATGACAGGTCCAAATATCCGCAGTAGTTGACACGTACTCCAAGCCCTCAAACTTTTTTTTCGGTTCATTTTCCATCTTGACATAAACACTGGTCCAGGTACTTTGAAAACGTTTTTCTGTCTGACGATACCAGTTCACCTCCTGTTGTCTGTATTTTGCTCAGAATTCTTCTGAAATACCGGGACTCAACTGTTGAAATTGGCAACACTTCGTTCACTACGTACGCTGCTACAAGTTTGTTTACCTCAGCCTTTGTAGTGGTTGCCTGGCGGTGAAATTCAAGCCGAGCCTGCTTAAACGGTGGCGGCATCAAACTTGCTGCACCATCCCTCTGCGGCTCTTTAGCTACTAGCTTAGCATTAGCGTGTTGTCTTTGTAAATGCTTGTAAAGATTTGAATACTTCCATCCATAAAATGACATTGCCGCATTATCCTCCATAGATATGTTCTCCTCCACCTCCGCCATGTTGTTGTTCATTCCCTCCATTATATGTCTATGTACCTTTATATGTCTATGTACGTTGACGTATGACGTTCCGACGTCATCGCGTACGTCTTTGTTTTCCCCCCGTGACCATATAAAAGATATCTATGCCCGTGACAGTCATGCGTCTGCTCCGTCGTCCTCGTCCGAAAGGTAAAACTAAAAAAAATAAACTATTCTCCGAAAGGTCCTGATTGTAACGCAAGTAACGAATGTAAGGTTTTGTTAGTAACTGTAATATATTACAGGCATTTTCAAAGTAGTGCGTTACACTACTACGTTACTGAAAAATGTAATGTAATTACTGTAACGCATTACTAAGTAATGTGTTACACCCAACACTAGTCATATCTTAGCCAAAAATTGGTCTAAAATATGGGGAAAAAATCCATAAATATGTCGCTTCGCCCCATAAGTCACAGGACATGAAAATTAGTTAAAAAAAACTGACTTATGGGGAAGATACGGTAATGCAGCTCCATGCATTGAGCAGATTCTCACATAAAGCCCAGGAAGAGTTCAGAGTCTTGAGCCCAGATTGTGGATTTGTCAGAGTCAGAGTCAGAGAGTCTTTATTGTCATTTGCACCGCATGTGGTACATGTGATGAAAACGAGATTATGTACACGGGGTCCCAGTTACATCCAACAACAAATGCAAGAGAAAAACAGTAATAACATCTAGAATTAACTAAGAAAAACATCAACTAGTAATACACTAAGCTCTAATGTAGTGGAAAAACATCATTATAAACAGCAGCACGAACATGAGTCTGTATGAGCAGATGGTCACAAATGAACACAGCAACAAGAAAACAGATCAGCATCAGCATGATGTGATATTTTGCAGTGATTATTCTTATTATTTATTTATTCATGAGTCTAACAGCCTCAGGGTAGAAGCTGTTCCTCAGTCTAGTGGTTCTACATTTGATGCTCCTCAACCTCCGTCCTGAGGGGAGTGGGGCAAAGAGTGAGTGTGCTGGGTGAGTGAGGTCTTTCATGATGCAGGTGGCTCTTTTCCTGCATCTGGAGGTGTAAATGTCTGTGATGGTGGGGAGACTGACTCCAACAGACTTCTGTGCAGCCTTCACCACTCTCTGTAGAGCTTTCCTCTCTGCAACTGTGCAGCCTCCATGCCACACATTGATGCTGGAGCACAGGATGCTCTCCACTGCACACCTGTAGAACGAGGTGAGAACTTTGTGGTACCAACTCTCCACGTAACCCAACAAACCTTGTCCAGCCTTCAGAGCAGGACACCAGGACCTGGGGACATGCAGAAGGACAATAAATGGGGGGACATGTTAGTCATGGAGTTCCTCAAAGTTCAGTGCTTGGAACAATACTCTTTACATTGTATATGCTTCCATCAGGTGATGTTATTAAACAGCATGGGAAACATTTTCATTGTTATGCTGATGATACACAGTTATATTTGTCCATGAAACCCAATGAATCCAATCAGCTACTTGGACTACAAGCATGTCTTAAGGACATAAAGCCTGGATGACCCTACATTTTTTGTTTTTCGATACAGACAAGACTGAGGTTTTGGTTTTTGGACCTGAGCACCTTCTGAATGAATTTTTCAGTCTTCCACCCTCCTTGGATGACATTAATCTGGCCTCCAGCTCTAATATTAAAAATGTTGGTGTTATTTTGATCAGGACATGTCTTTTATCCCCCACATTAAAAATGTTACAAGAACAGCCTTCTTCCACCTTTGTAATACTGTATCTCTAAAATTATAAAAAATGTATCAAAAAATGATGCAGAAAAACTGGTTCATGCATTTGTTAGTTCTAAACTGGACTATTGCAATGGTTTGTTATCTGGGTGTCCAAGTACTTCTTGAAAAAGTCTTCAGTTGATCCAAAATGCTGCTGCCAGAGTCTTAACTGGAGTTAGTAGGAGAGGTCATATCTCTCCAGTTTTAGCTTCTCTCCACTGGCTCCCTGTCAAATCCAGAATTTAATTCAAAATCTTACTTCTAACCTACAAAGCTCTCAACAACCTAGCTCCATCTTATATTACAAATCTTATTGTTCCATATGTTCCTAACAGACAGGGCCGGATTTAGGAGGATGAGTCAACTTGGGGGCCCATATATATATACCGGTGTGTGTGTGTTTGTGTGTGTGTATGTGTGTGTATGTATATAGGAAGGTATATAGGAAGGACAGTAAAGTTTCCACAGGATAACGGGGTTCAGTCAGCCTGTGACACAGAGTCACTGAAGTCAGAGCACCAGTCCTCACTGTGTCCACTCCCTCATCTCTGTACACATTTTGCTGGCCCGCGTGCAGCAACTTCAACATTTTTTTCTCTTCCCTTGTTTCTTCACCTGGTTTGGGGGGCCCCAGCTCCATCTCTTCTACAGCCGCCCCTGCTTTCTCCTACACCAGCTCCTTTGCCTCCGTTCCTGCACTTTTTATTTCTCCATTCACCTCCACCTCCACTTTCTCTTCCTTATCACCAGCGGTGGGTGGGGGACCGGCTGCGCGCACCCCCCCTCCCCCGCCGGCAGCGGGAGGGGACCGGCCGCACACACCCCCTCCCTCCCCCGCCGGCAGCGGGAGGGGACCGGCCGCGCTGAAGCGAATAAAAGATAAAATCATCCAGTTTTACATAAAACCTAACAAGAACAGTTTTCTCCTTTGTGAGACAACGTGTTTGAGACTATCCGTTCACACAAAAAAAACTTAGGGGGCGGGGCCGGAGGCGGGCCCCGGGCTCCAGCCCATGGTAGCCCCTGCGAAAATCCGGGCAGCACCCGCTTCACTTCACTCTCAGACTGCAGGCTTACTCACGGTCCTTAGAGTTTCCAAGAGCAGAATGGGAGGAAGAGGAAGGTCTCTCAGTTATCAGGCTCTTCTCTTGTGGAAGTAACTTCCATTTTCTGTCTGTAAGGCTGACACTTTGTCCAGTTTAAGACTGGGCGTAATGGGAGGAAGAGGAAGGTCTCTCAGTTATCAGGCTCTTCTCTTGTGGAAGTAACTTCCATTTTCTGTCTGTAAGGCTGACACTTTGTCCAGTTTAAGACTGGGCGTAAGACTTTCCTTTTTGATAAATCCTATAATTAGGGTTGGTTGGTTATGTTGCTACAGGCTAGACTTCTAGAAGACAAATTGACCTCATTTCCTTAAATGATTTGCTAAAACTGAATAGTTTTCATTTGATACTATTTCCATTTTAACATGTCATTCTTGACCTGCCATTGTGTATCAGCCATCCATCCATCCATTTTCGTCCGTTTATCCGGGGTCGGGTCGCGGGGGTAGCAGCCTAAGTAGGGAGGCCCAGACTTCCCTCTCCCCAGCCACATGGAGCAGCTCCTCTGGGGGAATCCCAAGGCGTTCCCAGGCCAGCCGAGAAACATAGTCCCTCCAGCGTGTCCTGGGTCTTCCTCTGGGCCTCCTCCCGGTGGGACATGCCCGGAACACCTCCCCAGGGAGGCGTCCAGGAGGCATCCTAACCAGATGCCCGAGCCACCTCAACTGGCTCCTCTCGATGTGGAGAAGCAGCGGCTCTACTCCGAGTCCCTCCCGGATGACTGAGCTTCTCACCCTATCTCTAAGGGAGAGTCCAGACACCCTGCGGAGAAAACTCATTTCAGCCGCTTGTATCCGAGATCTCGTTCTTTCGGTCACAACCCAAAGCTCATGACCATAGATGAGGGTGGGAACGTAGATCGATCGGTAAATTGAGAGCTTTGCCTTTCGACTCAGCTCTCTCTTCACCACGACAGACCGGTACAGAGCCCGCTTCACTGCGGATGCTGCACCTATCCGCCTATCGATCTCACGCTCCAGTTTTCCCTCATTCGTGAACAAGACCCCGAGATACTTAAACTCCTCCACTTGGGGCAGGACCTCATCCCCGACCCGGAGAGGGCATGCTACCCTTTTCCGGCTCAAGACCATGGCCTCGGATTTGGAGGAACTGATCCTCATCCC
>JBBPBX010032746.1:0-11867 GCA_038048925.1 Garcialebias charrua
AATAAGCAAAAGTGAGGAATAAAAATGTCGTAGTGTTGCTGCTTGTGCATTTTTTTTTTAGGATTAGGATGATTCATGGGTGTGACTCACAAACACAATGATTCAGCACTGGAGGAACTTAAAAATAACTGCAAATAAAAAGCCAAGTGGCTGAGGCATTAACGGTGTGCGCCGTGCATGTCTGAGTGTGCGGCAGTCATGCAATGTGTTTGTTTTTCATGATGTTTATCTGCATGTTTGCAGGTATTTTCAGCCTGTTGGGTAGTCTGAGTGATCCTCCATCATTTAAATGAAACGGACCGTTGTCGTTCACACACCTGTTTTTTCTTCTAACTCCTGGTTTGCAGATCCCTTGTACTTACACACCTCCCTCCCCATACAAGAGAATAGTTTGTTCTTTCTTTGCTTTGAGTCATAACTGTCTGCTTCTGCTGATTTACCCAGCTGTCTCTTCCTCAGTGTCTGTGCAAAGCTAGACTACACACACCCGGAGAAAAAACATTACATTTTGGGTAAAAATGTACTTTTTTTCCCCAGTACAGTTAAAAAAATAAAATAACACTAAAAAAATAAACTTCAAAAGAAGAAAGGATCATGCCTTCACCCATACATCTGCCTCCTGACCAAACAAATACCTCAACTATCTCCAAATACTTTCTGCCAAAAATCAGCCCTCAAAAACTTCTGAATGCAAACGTCATTTTCACCCCCTTCGACATAATTCATTTGAAAATGTAAGGCCTAGTTTACTTGAAGGCATTTAGTGTTTAAGTTTTAGAAAATCATTTTATGTTGATAATCACTCTGTAGCTATTTTAGTGTAACTTTAAAAATAACATTTTGCACAATCTCATGCAACATTGTGATGTCCTCTACGATCTGTTAGCACTTAGATAACGAGTGATTACACCAAATTTTAGCTCAGTTTTATTTAAAGTGACTGACTTATAGCTATTGGTGGATTGAATAAGATTGATTAGCTGAGGTGACCACCTTGAACTGGGTTAACTCATTTGTACATGTACATCCAGTGATAAGTTATTAAGAAATCCCTTCAAGTGTTTTATTAGATATTTTGCTAACAGACAAACAGAGTTGACTAAACAGTCAGTGCCAAGGTTTCAAATAAAGGTGTTGTGCAATGTGCTGTCTAGAGTTGCGTTCGGGCCCATAAACTCCAACCCGGCCTCAGCTTGTAGCCATCATTTCCGAACCCCACCCGACCTGACGAATCAACAGTAATAACAGGTCCAAACCCCTCCCAAAAGACAGACATTTTTTTAATTAAGCTTTCGCTGCTTATATGGTTATTAACGGTCGGCGGACATGCGGCTGAATAAAAGGGGCAGAAGATCTGAGCTGAGGGGGGTGTTTGTCCTTGCATGGCCGTCAAAGTGCATTAAATCCCTGTTTCCGCCTGCATTCTGCATTATTCAGACACGGACCCTGCTCTGACATGTCTGCTTTGGGATCTCACATGTTTGGGTTGTTGGCCGCGCGCGTCCACTGAGTGCAGCGGCTGAACGTCCATTTGGGAGAAGGATTGCTGCCTGGCAGTACCGGTAGTCCCGTTTGAAGCTTAACTTAACTTATTATTGCACCTTTTTCAAGGCCGGTCAGTGAGAGATCAAAGGGCCACGTGCGGCTGGTGAAAGTATGGCAAGCCATGTTGCCATATAATTGAATCACAGCTGATCTGCTGATGCAATCAAAAGCCCGACCCGGCCCACCCATCCAATACAGGTAGTCCCCGTCTTACGAGCGCTCTTACATACGAGGTTCCGGACTTACGAGCTGACGAACAAGCAGTAAATTTGTAAAAAATACAGCACTTTTTTGTGTTTTTAGATGAAAGTGTGTTAGCTAACCGTTTGGAAACACGTTTCTGAGCATGTTTATGAAGTAGTATGAATGTTTTTGATGAAAAACGAGTGTTCGTAGTAGCGCTAGCATAAATGTTCCAACTTACGAGCGAAAATCCGGACTTACGAGAACACGTGTTTCATGTTCCGACGTACGAATTTTCGTTTTACGAGCGACTCGCAGGTACGGAACTCGCTCGTAAGTCGGGGACCACCTGTACATTATTATGGCCGGCCCAGCCCAAATTCGGGACGGGACGGGCTTCGGGCCCGGGTTAGAAATGACAGCTCCAGTTCTGTCCTCAAAATATGTGTTAGGGATGATACTCAGCTACTACCACACCTGATTTTAGTTCAGTCTATAAAACTGGTCAAGCTGTAGCCATCCGGATGTTCTCTGGGGTCAGCTGGCTTGGTGGCCATCTTGAATTGGATTGAGTCCAAACGTTAACTAATAATATTAATAATAATAATCATCATGTTATTTAAAAGCGCCTTTCAGGACACCCAAGGACACTTAACAAACCAATACAGTGTAATACAGATCAAACATTATCAGCGACAAATTGAAATATAAAATACATAAAGATTATCAAACTAGTTTGAGATGTCCCTTCACGGATTGTTTTCTAATATTTCTAATACAAGGGGCAGATATAATAAGATTTTTCTTCATCTGCTACCTTTCATTTTATATTTTGTTTTTTCTTTTTTCTTATTACATATATGTTAATTGTTTTGTATTTTATTATAAAATGAATGAATAAACAAACAAATAAATAAATAAATAAATACATTAATTAATTAATTAATTAATTAATATTCAGTTAAAATATTGCAGTTCATGAGATATTTTGCTAATAAATGAGCATACACAAACTGACAAGGTCAAAAACGTTATCACGGTTCGCCTCGTCAGCCGGCGATAATAATCACATACTTGTAGACGCAGGAGACGATCCTGACTGAGCTCGTCTGACAAAGATTTGAAAAAAAAAGTTGCTTCCAAACATTTGTGCAACATTTGAAATCCCTCTTCGCTCCACTTGGCACTTAAATCCAAACTTTTAAGTGTCTGTAATTTTCCAACTGAGTCCCCTCTGGGCTTTTCTCTCAGAGTTTGACTGTTTTTCCTCAGCACTGACAAGTTCTTCAACAGTGTGAATTTGAATATGATAACCTGGGGCTGTAAAAACTACATTAAAATTATTTTAAATAAGCACTCACACACTTTACAGCTCTGACCGGGTTACTGAGGGTTGTTCTGTTGCACCTTCTTATTGAAAATTTGTGTGGATTATTTACAGTATAAATGCACAGCACTGCTGGACTGGAATATGGGTCTTACATTTTGACAAAAAAGTTCAGAGAAAAATTTCACAATTCTTGCAAAAGCAGCTGCCACTCTGTAGGCAAAGCTCTGAATACAAAAGTGACGTAAACTTTTGCTTGTTTAAACTTCCCTGCATAACTTTACTGTCAAATTTTAGGTGTTAATTCTCTTTGTCTGAGAGATATAGAGATATAATGTGTGTATGAATGGGTGGATGGTTGGTATTGTAAAGTGCTTTGGGGCCCCTCATAGGGGACTGGAAAGCGCTATATAAATAAGCTCAATTTACCATTTACCATAAAGCCATTTGTATTTAAATAATATATACAATAACATAATAATGATATATTCTGTGAAAATGCACTGTAATTAGTAATTTTGTTGTGATTTGCTAAAGAAGCTGAAACTAAGTTATTAAAGTTTAAATGAGCAGATCAAAAGTTAAAAATGAGCCGAATTTAAGCTAAGAGGAGCAAGAGTGGTAGCTAAAACCTAAAAATAGCAAAAAGAGTTCAAATGTAAATGAAGCCAAACATTTACTAAGAGTTAAAAGCAGAAAAGCATTGACCGAAAGCAAAATGGAGCAAAATATGAGTTGAACAGTTTGATAAAGAGGACCAGACTTAACTTTTTATTTTTTATTTTTCTAGATTATTGAGCATGCATCAGGATATTAACTAGAAGAGTTTTCAATAAAACAAACAGAAGAAACTATAAACGGATAAAAGTGTGAATGCTGAAATCGTTTTAAGACGTTTCAGTGAAAATGTGACCCCATGTGAAAAAAAGTCTCCCAGCTGACCCTTGTCTCAGTTTTGTGTCCTGTTGCTCATCAGTTAATATAAAACAAGTTTAACTGTGATGGATTGCAAGCTTAGAAGAAGAAAGCCAGAGATGTTACACTAAAATGTTGTGCTAATCAAGAGCTATAACACATTCGTGCAGGACTTCAGGACAAGTTAAAAACAAAGAGCTTTTTCCTCTCAGAGCCCTATTTTGATGTCTCTTTCCACCATACAGTATATGCTTATTTCATTCATTAAAAACAGGGAAAACTGAAAAAAGTGCACAAGCATTGAAGTGCTACTGCGATCAGTAATTAACTTCATGTGTCTTATTGTTCCAGGGAAAACCGTGAGCAGTTTAACATCTGTGAACATGTGGACCCTGCTGCGTCAGTGACGTCAAACACAACAGTGTGTTCATGACATCACCCAGCCAAAATGGGTGTTAGTGAGTGTGCACTCGAAACGCACACATGCCAGTAAATCTCTCTGCACATTGTTCTCAGACAGCTCGTCACGAGCTCAAAGTCAGATGCATACTGCATCTGTGAGGTCATCACCGCGAGACGGAGCTATTTGCTGTTTGTGCTTCTGTTTCTGCACACAAGCACCCATGATGCATGCCAGCGTGCACGTTTAACCAGATGTCACAGGGCTGGTGATCTCACCACGGGCCTGAGTCACAGCTATTTTATAACGTCTAAGCCAGATAATAGACACAGATGATGGATTTATTGCTTGCAAATGACACGGACCACATTAGAGTGCTAACGGTGAAAGTGAGGTTCACACAAACGAAACAAAAAGGAGACAGACACAAAAGTCAAATACATTAAATTCTGATAAAAAATCAGGTGGAAATGCTCAAAGTTCTCAAATTTAAAGGCTGTTTAATTAGTCTGTGATCATATGTGATCAGGAGGGGGCACATGATGGCAGAACTGAAGCAAATTAAGCTGCTACTGAAGTGTGTTGTGTTCAAGACCACAACAGTTGCATAATCTTCCAAGAAGAGCTTTGGGAGCTGCAGGGATTCATAGGTTTTCCTGGGATACAAAAATGAAGAAACAAGTAGGGGGGGGAGGAAACTAGGGAAATTGTATATTGTGCAAAAATGCAGTGTCAATGCTTATTGCTGAAGAACTTGCTGACAAACAGCTAAAATTAGCTAAAACAAACATGCTTAATTGTAGCTGATATGAAAGAACATGCCTCAATTAGGAGAGAAAAGCAGAAAGACCACATTTTTGCTGAATTAAGTATAAATTAGCAGAAATTAGCAAAATAAATTAGGATATTAGATAAAAAAGGGGGCTGAAATTTGCAAACAAAAAAAAAAGCTGAAAGGTAACTGAAAAGGCACGGAAGCAGAAAGAGCTGAAATTAGCTATATTTAAAAAAAGGCAGAATTAACTGAAAAAGCTAAAATTATCAGAAAAACGGTTATAGAAAAAGCTGAAAGGAGCAAAAAACAGCAGAAAGGAGCATAGAGGAGCCAAGATGGTGTAGTGGCAGGGCTTTCGACTTGGGACCCGAAGGACGCGGGTTCGCGTCCCGGCCACTACACACCTTGGGGTGTCTATGAGTGCACACCTAATTCTCCAGCTCCCCGGGCGCTTTCTGGCTGCTCACTGCACCACCTGGTGGTGGTTGGGTTAAATGCAGAGACGAATTTCGTCTGTGTATGGGAAACATACACAGATGACAGACAAAGACATTATTATTATTATTATAACAAGCCAAAATGACTATTAAGAAGTTAATTAAGTTGAAAGTAACAAAATTCACCATGAAAAACTTGAATATATCTGAAAACGTCTGAAATTAGCTAAAATAAGGCTGAAAAGGTAGAACAAGCTTAAATTAGCTTAAATTAGCAGAAGAAAGCAGAAAGGACACATGTTTGCCCAGTTAGGCTGAAAAAGGAAATGAGCACAAAAAGGTGGAAGTTATCTGGAAAAAAGCTGAAATTGGCAAAAGAAAAAAACAGGAAGAAAAAAAAACGGATGAAAAGCAGCTAAAAAACAGAAAGAAGCTTAAATTATCAGAAGGAAGTGGAGAGAGCACGTTTGCTGAATTAGGCAGAAAAAGATTAAATGAGGGCCAAAAAAAGTTGAATTAGCTGAAAAAGCTAAAATTAGCATAAAATGGCTAAATAGTAGCTGAAATTGTTGATAAAGTTTAAACTTGCAGAAAGAAGCTGAAAGGAGCACAAAAAAAGCTAAAAACAAAACAAACAAAACAGCTGAAATTAGCAGAAACTAGTTGAAAATATGTATAAATCTGCACAAGGAAGCTCAACCAGCACAACGAACTGTATAAAAGAAGCAATAAAAGGTTGTAAATGGATCTAAAGATATGGAGGATAAAATAAACATTTCAAAAAGCTAAAGTTGCACCAATGCCAAAAGTCATAACAGGATTGTCCTGAAGGAGCTGAATGTTTTGATATAAGACCTGTTGAAATAGCTTGACAACTGCGGGACGAGAATTACGCAGAAAAACCTACGGAAGAAAAATGGATCGTAATAGTGCGGACGCTTCACAAGGATTCACACAATGACCGTCGAACATCTCGGTCTCGCAGCGTGAATCTAAAAATGAACGCGACACGCAACAAACAGGGCAGCAGACAGCGGACCTACAACATTCAGATACAGTACTTATGAACTGCAGGTAATTCAGTCACCACAGACTAGATGATGATGTCATCTATAACTGGTCTTCCAAGAAAATAAAACGTCTTCATCATTTACACATACTCAGATGTCAGCTTATAACACCCCACTAAAATCCCCCTGTCGTTCATCACCCATCCACTGTCTTAAACCATCCCTTCTTTCTCTGCAAACAACAGGAAGGACAGATTTAGGCCGCTCTGGAGGGTTTAAATCTTTTCACCGTGCTGTTAGGTGTGCGGTTAAGCCATGAGACAACTTCCCTAGAATTTTGCGGGTGTTATCAGCGTTGAGCCTGATCTTCGAGAGGAACCAGCGACAAACCACAAAACAGTTCACGAGAATCAAACAGAGTTTCTTCTGATTTCAAAGCGGAGTCGAGGCAAAGAAAAATAAATGCGGTGGAGGAATGGCAAAGCGTACTTGTGTAACCTTTGGCTCGGATTCAGACGTCTGACTGCGACTGCACATCAAGGAGGAGCAAAAGACAGAGCCTCTCTCTGTGCCTGTCTGAGACAAAACCACAAGATTCGTAACACGAGGAAGAAAAGAGAGCGATGGTGATCATGCAACACTGCAAAGAAAACTCCCGACATGTTTTGATGCTGTTCATCAGTGAAATGAGACAGGGAGCTCATGATTTATGAAAAGCTGGAGATTTGGGAAAGTGGTTTAAACTTGGAGACAGTGAGGCGTAATAAAATCTCCTTATGCAAGTTCCTTACTCTGGAGCCGCTGTTAAATGAGCATGCAGTTTTATAACGGTGAAAAAAAAATGTGGATGGCAAAGATCAGTGGATCCAGTTTGCAGATAAAAATGCAAACGGATATTCTGGGTTCTGTTAAATGAGTAAATAAAAGTTTATTCAGAAGCACTCTGACATTTGGAGCCAGGGAAATGACTCAAATCTATGGCTTCAGCTATTAAACAAGTACAGGTAGTCCTCGACTTACGACAGCCTCGAGTTACGAGTTAAAAAAAAATTTTTTTAATTTTATTTTGAAAGCCGAGTTCCGAGTTCCTTCCGGTTTTGACGGCAGAAGCAGTAGCTTGACGGCAGAAACAGCGGAAAAACACAGAAACACCCGCTCTGGACGGAGCTTCACGGCAGAACCAGCAAAGCAGTGGACAAGAACAGGCGGAGATTAAACGCTCTGGACAGAGGTTGATGGCGGTTTTACAACGGAATACGGGAGATGGACGGCAGATGGACCGAGCTGATGGCGGTTTTACATCGTAAACAAATATTGGATGGACGGACAGAGGTAGGCCACCGTACAGCAAGCTAGTTAGCAATGTCCCTTTATGTGAATGGAGCATACTAGCAATGAGGGAGGAGGGAGACAGCGCGATTCAACTTGCTCCTTCGTCTTTAAAAACTGTGTTAGGATAAGCTAAGTGCTTGGTAACTGTACATGTTTTTATTTTTTTATTTTGTATGTACGTATGTTCTTACTTACGTCAAAATTCGCTTTACGACACCACGTAGGAACGGAACTCTGTCGTAAGTCGAGGACTACCTGTACTCTACTGAATAATCCCCTGACTTTTTTTTTAAGTACAATAAAAACTGCACCTTCTCCTTCTTCTGGCTTGGGTTCATTCTTTTGCAAACACAAAACATCAATCCAGTCATTTATCACTGATTTATTAGAAACCTTTTCTCCAACATGTTTTGCACTGTATTTGTTTCTCTGGCACAGAGCAATAGCAGACATGTAGGAACCATAATGCTGTGTTAGCGTTTCTCGAAAGTTCTGTAAATTGTGTCCACATGGACACACCAGTTTTTAAAAACCTCCACCTTGGAAAGATCAAAGTTCATGCTCAATAATCCAGGTAAAAAAAATTAAAAGAAATCCAACAACGTTAAGTCAGGTCCTCTGGATGGTTTATTTGTGTTAATGTTTCGTCTTTCAAGTCAAAGTCAACTTTATTGTCAGAACTGCAATATGTACAGGACATACACAGGATTGAAATTGCATTTCTCTCTCAGTCCCTCGGTGCAACAGTAACCATTTAAACACTAAACAATTAATAAACAAGCATAAAATGAAATAATAAAAGTTTAGTACTGTCCTGAGTTTTTTGCATAGTAGTTTTTCATAGTAGTAAAAAAAGTATAAAAAGTTTCACCAACACCAAAACACCAACATTTAATAAACATAATCATAAAATGAAATAGAGTGTAATACTGTCCTGAGTTTTTTCATAGTAGTTTTCCATAGTAGTATAAAAGTATAAAAAGTTTCACCAACAGCAAAAATGAAATAGAGTGTAATACTGTCCCGAAGTATAAAGTATAAAAAGTATATCTATAAAATAAATGAAGGTTCTGGCATTTGACATTTGTAAAGAGTGACAAAGCAGCATATGGGGTTAATGTACACAGTATATGTATGAGGTAGTTGATATTGGTATAGAAACAAAGTGGCATTATGCAATAAGGCTAGTAAAAAGAATATATACTGTATATCAGCAGTAGTGTAGATACAGTATATCCATATTACTTCATTAGTCCGAGGAACCACAACAAACTCAGTCTTATAAATAGCACCTTCACATAGCGGACCCACAAGTTTGATGGTGATAAGACTCCTCTGAGGCAGCCATAGCCAAAGTGGTTCAAAAGTGGTTTATTTTATTTTATTTTTTAATCTGGATTACTGCGCATGAACTTTGATATTTTGAACCACTTTGGCCATGGCTGCCTCAGAGGAGTCAACGGGGGAGAGGGTGGACTCCAGAAACCATCTTATCACCATCCAACTGGTTGGCCCACTGTGTGAGTGTGCCTATGAGACTGAGTTTGCCGTGGCTCTCCGGACTGATGAAGTCCTTTGGATGAAAGATGAAACATTTCAACACAAAGAAACCGTGCAGAGGACCTGACTTAACTTTGTTGCACCTTGGAAAAAATTCTTTACACCAAAACCTGTTAGCATGTACTGTACAAAGTAGATGAGCGATAAAAAATAAAAATAAAAGAATAAACACCACCTTGATGCAGCGTAGATATAATGATTTATGCTCCATCTGCTTGTCGGCCTCCTCTTAAAGACTTATTGTTTACTGGAGGAATGTAGCTTCAAGCAGGAACACATCAGCCTTTTGTCTGTGCAAGGATAATTTGCTTTTTACTGTAAAATATTTCAGCATTTTTCTGTTAGATTCGCAAATCTTTACAATTTTGGACGTTTTCTCTGATTTTCTCCTTGTTTTTCTTTCCCACCCTCTAGTCTATTGCATATAAAAAGTGTCAGAACTTTGTGTGACGGAAAAACTACAATTTTCTATGTGATATATGCTGACCATCAAGCAAAGAGAATAAACGATGCACCAAATCAAAAATGTTGCCTTGAGGATGTTTTGTATTTTTACTGTTTTATTATTTTTAGCGTGAATTTACTGTATCTCACAAGAACAAACTGGGTAAATCGAGCGGGTTCGGATGTTGTCAGTCCATACAATGGGCGTTATTAGCTGTTATCATTCCCATATATAGCAGCAAAACTGTCCAATCTACCTCCTAGCATGTTTAAAAGAATGTTATCAGCGTTATTATCACTGTGAGTAGGCAGCATGTTTCCGTAAACCCGGAAGTGTTGTGTTTTTGTTTTTTCAGCTTATGTAACCGTTTTCCTAAACCTAACCTTAAACCTGACCCAGAGGACCAACCCTAAACCTAACCCCCTTACCCTTGTGCCTAAACCTAACCAAGACCCTAAACCTATACCCAAGACCCTTTACTCAAAACCTAACCACGTAGCTAAAGACGGAGCCTGCTGTCATCGCTTGTAACGGTGACAACGTACCTTTAAAGTGTTTAGATGGTTACTGTTGCACCGAGGGACTGAGAGAAACGCAATTTCAATCCTGTGTATGTCCTGTACATATTGCAGTTCTGACAATAAAGTTGACTTTGACTTTGACTTTTGACTTTGACTTAAACCTCCTAGGAAGTACAGGAGGGGCAATCTGACCGCTACGTATGGGAATGATAATAACTGATAATGGCCATTTAATGGTTGATAACATCCGAAGCGGGTGGAAAAATCTGACTCAACACACTAAAACTCGATTCAAAAGCAACCATTTTATGGTGGAAAATTAGCAGGAAAGTGCTCGAAGACAAACAAACAAACAAAAAAAAGGTTGAAAGCTCAATCATCCAGGTAGACAAATTGCAAAAAAGGGTTCATCATGTCATCTGGACAGTTTCTTTTTGGGAGAAATGTTTCGTCTTCATCCTAAAGACTTCAACAGTCTAAGGCCTGTCAACCCAGATCGGTCTTATCAATAGCACCTCCTTGATGTGTTTCAAGCCAGCACTCTGTGGAATTCCCAGAAACTGGCTTTACACATGTAAAAAGGGGATCATCCGTCCAAAACGATCAATCATCAGTGCATAACAATCAAATGTTCAGACCTCAGATTGATGAAGTCTTTTGCAAGAAAGACGAAATGTTTCTCCCAAAAAGAAACTGTTCAAATGACATGATGTAACTTTTTTTTTGTTGTTGCAATTTATCTACCTAGATGATTGAGCTTTCAAACCTTTTTTTGAACCATTTTGGCCAGGTGTCTCAGGCTGTTTCTGGGAGTAGCAAGTTGGCCATCTGCCTAAAACATTTGATTGTTGTACATGATGATTGATCATTTGGGACGGTTGGTCCCCTCTTTGCATGTATAGTGTCTGGGAATTCCACAGAGGGCTGGCTTGAAACAAAACTCAGACTGATGAAGTCTTTTGGATGACAGACAAAACGTTTCTCCCAACAAGAAACTCCAGATGATCTGATTTAATTTTTTTGTGTGCTCGAAGAGAAGTTTACTCCGACTGTAACCTTATACAGTACTAACAGCTCCACATAGAAAGTTTGTGTTGCCACCAACCCCAAGAACACTTCAGCTGGACTCTGATGATCTAAGCTTTCCTCTTAGGCACCGTACTGGCTGTAATGCTGCACATTTCTTGACATAAGTGTGTGATTCAAAAACAACTTTTAACTAACTTGTGACCTGCACTATACGTAAACAGGGACTTGTGATGTTTTAATGAGAAGCAACAGGTCTTGATGTGAGTGAACCTGAAAACAAGCGAGGAAAAAAATTGACACATGTCAGAGATAACAAAAGCCTTTATAGTGTATTTAAATATATATGTATATATACATATATGTGTATATACACACACACATATATATA
>JBBPBX010032746.1:12353-33690 GCA_038048925.1 Garcialebias charrua
ACAAAACATATATATATATATATATATATATATACAAGGTATATATATATATATATATATATATATAATTCAGGTAGTGGGCCAGTGTAAACAGGAAACACGGGGCTGGGTGCTTCGTTGTGAGTCTGTGTGCGTCATTGTTTTCAAATGTGTCTGCGTCCTCAAGTCCACAGGTCAACTCAGCAAACAAAGCTTTTGAATATCTTTGTCCTGGACGTTTTCAGCTACCGGTATTTTTTTATTTTTTTTATGGCTGTAAACAAATCTTTAAAAAAAATTAAAAGGTGTGATGATGCTTAGGCTTGCGAATATGGTCATAAAATAAAATCTATAGTTTTATTACTGAATATATAATATAATAATGACATAATCAGGATTTTATGTTTTTTTTTTGTCTGAATGACTCGTATAGCGTGCGCACCTTAAAATCTTGAAAAGACTGGGAAATGAAAACACCCTAACAATTCATGTGCCAACAAAGAAAGGCAGGAAGAACGATGATTCAGAAAACAGAGGAAGTTGGTTAAAAAAAAAATCTACTACAACATAAAGTGCAGAGCTGGATATGTTTTGAGTGTACTCGGTCACTTCCGCCCAGTGGTGGGATGTAACTAAGTACAAATACTTTGTTACTGTACTTAAGTACATTTTTCATGTATCTGTACTTTACTTAAGTAGAATTAAATGTGGGTACTTTTACTTTTACTGCACTACATTTTACATGAAGTATCTGTACTTTCTACTACACTACATTTCTATAATGTGTTGAGTTACAAGTTACATTCATGTTGCAGTTTTTTGATTTGTCGTTAGTTTGAAAGTGACTGATGTCGAGAGGGGAGTTGGTCCATTGAATCACTTCAAAGTGGGCAGGTAACATTAGACACACCTTCAAGAAGAGCTGGACCAATGATGTATATTCTAGTGTATACGAAAGTGAGCTGGGCGCACCCACAGCACCACTAACACACCCAACATGGATTCCACTGTGGAGAGTCAGCCAGAAGATACACAACACCCATGGCCTTATTGAAAGATTATTGAAAGACTCTTGAAATATTATTGAAAGACTGTTCAGTACAGCAGGACAAATTCTCTCTCCCAAAAGAGTCAGACTGGACTCAAAAACCTTTGAAAACCAACTTCTTCTGAATTTGAACAATAAATTATTGCTGCATTATTAAAATGTGTCATTAAAATGGTGTCAAGAAGTTAAAATATTGTTCACTATTGACCCATTACAAGGTTGACTAGACAGTATTTTAACTAGAGTTGATGACAAACTGGAGTTGAAATGATCAGATATTCCTTTGTTAGGTCTAATGCTCCTTTTTTCAGGCAGACAACTTTTACTTAAATGTGTTTACTGCAGTTAAAATGACACATTGGTTTTACTTTGTGTTAAATAAATAAACAAAGTTATACCGGTAATCGTTTCCGTTTCTTATTTTGCTTAATGACATTTATCTCTGTATGCATCCCTGAAATTCTGATGCACATAATCTCAAGTCCAAGTGTGAACTGTGTCACAGAGTAACATGTATTATCTGCAGCATTGTTCATTAAAATGACTCAACACTATTAATGTATTACAGAAAATATACATGCAGTGGGCACACGTGATATTGTAGGCCATTGCATTAGTTAATACATTCAGCAAGTACTTTTACTTTAATACTTTAAGTATTTTTAAAAGCAAGTACTTATTTACTTTTACTTAAGTAAAAACATTAATATGGCACTTTTACTAGAGTACATTTTTGTCTGTTTATTTGTACTTTTACTTAAGTACAGTGTTTGAGTACTTTCTCCACCACTGCTTCCGCCCGACGTTGAAGGTGAAGCGGCGACAATGTTTCTGACTCTGTGTGTGTGTGTGTTTGAACCACTAGATGGATTTGAATGAAACTCACATAAAGTAATTATTAAATGCACATCTACAACTGCTGAACTTTTGGAGGTTCTTCCATTCTATTCAATTTCAATTCAGTTTACTGGTACTTACAGTATATAGCACCAAATCACAACAGAAGTCATCTTAGGGTACTGAACAGAAACATTCATATACATAAAAAGTAAGTTAATAGCATTAATTATCTGTAGAGCGGGCTGCTTTGAGTTTAACTTCTTCGCAGCCCTTGAGCAAGCAAGAAGGCGACAGTGGAAAGAAAAAAACTCCCTAATGAGAACAAAACCTTTAGCAGAACCAGGCTCAGGACAAGCGGCCATCCGCTTCGACCGGCTGGGTTTGAGAGGAACAGGAAGGACGAACAGATACACAATGGCAGGTCGAGAATCACATGTTAAGATAAGGATAGAAATAGTATTGGATTGCAACAATTCATTATAAGAAAGGTTAATAAGGTCAATTTGTCCTCCAGTGGTCTAAAGCACCCAGTAAACTCACACGTACGTCAGTCTGCGGAGGACAGCAAGTACCGGATTAGAGTCGAAGCGGATGCCTGCAGCGCAAGTCCATGCAAAGCTCAATTTTTACGACCACGAACGCGTACTCTGTGTTGCACAATAAACTGCTCAACAACGGACTGTTTTGTGTGCGACATCAATGTATTAAATTCACCTTATTCATCTCTGGTCTGGCCATTTCTTTTTTTCTTCTTCCAAGAGGCAAGTTATCTCTTCCTCCTCCTCCGTTGACGTCATGGCAGACATTTATTTGTTTATTTTTCATTTATAAATTTATAGATTTATTATTATTTATATAGAAATGGTGAGAAATTAAGGAATTTGTCACGAGATAATTGAAATCAGGTCCAGCGTGGTTGCGGGAGGGTCTGGAGATTTTCTGGTGGGCTCGTCTGATGTGTGGGCTGCAGAGCCAGCGCCCCTTGTTTTTTTTATTTTTCGTTGTTGTTTGTTTGTTTAGAACTTTATATTAACAACATATAAACACAGAACACTGCTGCGGCTGGCGCTGCCAGCTCTTGTTTTTGTTGTTGTTGTTGTTGTTGTTGTGTTTGTTTGTTTTTTGCTACCTGTCAATTAATCCAGTAGGCGTGTCAGCAAATGACCAATCGGCGATCTCAATTTGTCCCAGAGGCAAACGCCCCCTGTCTGTGGAGCTGCTCTGCAGCCGCTCGATGTGGACACTCGAGGATGAAGTCTCAACCCTCTGCGGACAGTGTGCACAGTTTCTGCGTGGCTGACAGGATGTGCAAGTATACTGGAGCCTTAAAGGGATTGTGACATGATGTTGGAAATTTGCATATTTGTCACAACATATATATCTTATATCATTCATCTCTGTTCGTTTTATCAAAATAAATTATAAATATATTAAAATTTAATTCCAAGTTATGGTAGTTATTTCTCTGGGACACGCCCCTAAAATTCCGCGCACTTCCGCAAAACCGTCATTTGACGTACCCGTGGGGAGCCGCTGCTCAACTCGCATGTAAACAATAATGGCGGAGCTTGTCGACTCAGACGAGTGCAGCATTTCTAGTGTTGATCTAAGCGATTTGTCTTCAGTTTTGGAAGGTCAATATAAGCAGTAGAAGTTTTAATCTTGCTCAAATCATTTTATTGTATACTCTATTAATGGAAAACTTATTAACTTTTACGATTCAGCTTTAAAAAAAACGTGCAGGGAGCTTCGTGGCTTTGAGCATGTCCGATTGCGTTTGAGATCTATCATTTTAAGACAGTAAATCATCCAAAGCTCTCATTAATAAACCCTCCATGAATAAAAACAAATACAGATGTTACCTGATCGCGCCGACATAATTTAAAAATACATAAATAGCACTCCGTGTTGACTGGTATCTAGGCTAATATTGATAGCAGCTATCTGTTTACACGGTCCCGGTTGCGTCTGAAATATATAATTTTAAGACTGTAAATCATCCAAAACCTCTCATTAATAGACTCTCCCCGAATAAAAACAAACTACAGATGTTACCTGATCGCGCCGACATAATTTATTTTATTATTTATTTATAATTTTCTGGGCAGCACGGTGGCACAACTGGTAGAGCTGCTGCCTCTCAGCGAGAAGGTTGCCGGTTCAAATCCCGGTCCAGGGCCTTTCTGGGTGGAGTTTGCATGTTCTCCCCGTGCATGCGTGGGTTTCCTCCGGGTACTCCGGTTTCCTCCCACAGACCAAAAAACATGCTTGTTAGGCTGATTGGTGACTCTAAATTGACCCTAGGTGTGAGTGTGAGAGTGGATGGTTGTTTGGTGTGAGTGAGACAGGTCCCTCTTGTAAATGAGTCCCCGTGACTC
The DNA here is from genome assembly GCA_038048925.1 of Garcialebias charrua. Taxonomy (NCBI): domain Eukaryota; kingdom Metazoa; phylum Chordata; class Actinopteri; order Cyprinodontiformes; family Rivulidae; genus Garcialebias; species Garcialebias charrua. The sequence continues at coordinate 16,599 of JBBPBX010032746.1, forward strand.
AACGAGGCTAGCCTGTATAAATAAAGGTTGAATGAATGAATTTAAAAATACATAAATAGCACTCTGTGTTGACTCGGGATCTATGCTAATGTCTGTTAGCAGCTGTCGGCAGATAGTCCAGGTCACGTCTGACATATATCTTTTTTAAACAGTAAATCATCCAAAACTCTCATTAATAAACCCTCCATGAATAAAAACAAACAACAGATGTTACCTGATCGGCAGTAAGATGGTCGCTGCAGACATAGGGCTATCAGTAGGAACTCATCTGTCACAAGTTCTCTGTACTTCCATTCTAGGCAAAGTTTCTCATCTTTTGGGAATTTGTGAAGGCTCACTTGTTCACTGCTGATATTAGAACACCCAAATGCGCTACAACGTGACGGCATTTTTCAAGTTACACCAAAAAAAAAAGAGGCGATCTTTCAGGAAATGAATCTGTATGGAAAGCAGTTAACACACCAAACAAACGGGCAAGGCAGGCTCCGCCTTATGCCCAGTGCCCACGTGTACGTCACATGAAGTTTTGCATAAATTCTCAGATTTCTAGGGGCGTGTCCCAGAGAAAAAATTACCATAAATTGGAATAAAATTTTAATATATTTATAATTTATTTTGCAAAAACGAACAGAGCTGAATGATATAAGATATATATATATATATGTTGTGACAAATATGCAAATTTCCAACATCATGTCACAATACCTTTAAGCCCGTGGCAGCATAACAAGACACTCCTAACTATAGGATTGATCAAAAAGGAAAGTCTTAATCCCAGTCTTCAAACTGGACAATGTGTCAGCCTCACAGACAGAAACTGGAAGTTTGTTCCACAAGAGAGGAGCCTGATAATAACTGACAGATTTTCCTCCCATTCTGCTTTTGGAAACTCTAGGAAGTGTAAGTAAACCTGCAGTCTGAGAGTGAAGTGCTCTGTTAGTAAAATATGGAACAATAAGATCTGTAATATTAGATGGAGCTAGGTTGTTGATGGCTTTGTAGGTTAAAAATAAGATTCAAGATGACAAATCAACGTTAATCAACAGAAACATGACTACAACACAGTTTTACAGATACTGAGCAAAGGTTTGTGTGGCAAAAGCTGAAAGTTATGATATACTCTGCATTCCTTCAAGAAATATCCAGTCTTTAATTTATTGACTGAAGCCGTCCTGAAACAGCTCTAAATGTAGATGTTTTTGTTCGAGTTTGAACACCTGACCCATTTCCTCAGGGTGTGCAAATATTTGTTAAATGTCAGGATAATGTGAGTCATCTGACCAGAGATCAGGAATGGAAATAAAACTCTGATCACTCTTTGTGGGTGTGTGTCTGTGTGTGTGTGTGTGTGTGTGTGTGCTTTACTCACTTGTAACACTCCCTCTGGGCGTTGTAAGTACTGAATGTGAGAGGCTGCCTTTGTGATTGCAACTGACTCCATCATCATTATTGTCTAACAACCTTTTGGGGGTACCGTTGACCCTCAATATGAGGGGTTCAGTGTAGGTGTGGGCCACATCTGTAAAACAAACACACACAGTTAGGGAACATTTAAATATATCTTCTAAACAGACGAGGTGGGCGTGCTCATTGAGTTTTTTTTAATTTTCTTACATAAATTCAAAGAATTGAGAGAAGATTTGGTTCCATACTCGTAAAATCTCTAACTTCCCATCTACTAACAGTTCATTAATTAGGAAAGGAGTTTTGCTGACTTTAACAAAGCCACGTTTGGTCCGTGCGTTGTGTGCGCGCCGTTCTACACGTCCATCTGGAAACGGTTAAATCCAACCCCTCGTGGCTGTTTAGGGGTCTGCGTGAACGCTTGTGAAACCTGAAATCTGTGCAGCTCTGCGTTGTGTGCATGTGCACCGGCGCGTCTCTTTAAAACCAACACATAAGAGAGGACAGAAATACGGTAAATATACGTCTTGAGAGTTTTACGTGTTCAAAGACATGCGGTCCTCTAATGATGCTGGTTTTAAAACAGGCACATGCACACACACGCATGCACACACAGAGACGACACAGAGGTCTTCAAAGCAAAACAGGCGCAGGCCTGAGAGGTGCAAACTCATTCCTGTCCAAATGGGAGCCAGCTGGGCTTTATAAACACACACACACACACACACACAAACTGAGCCACGTCCTGTGCATGGACTCAACACTTCCCGGCTATGTTTATTTACTCTATCCGCTCTCTCTCACTTCTCTATCTGTCCCCTGTTTCCTGTCGCCTGGCCCTCACGCCGCTCGTCTCTATTTCACATTCCTCTGCACATCTCCCTGAAAAGCCCATCACAGCAGTTGAGGCTTGTAATAAAATAAAACTACTGTTCTTCAAAGACTTATTCGTATATTTTTTGAAAGTATGGGCGCGTAAAATGAGTAGTCAGTATCTTACCCACAGCAGACAGTGGTCAGGACATGTTTAGTTTGAGGAGGCAAGGAAGGTTTGTTTCAGAGGAGCCAAGTTAACGGATACTGACATGTGCTTCTAAAAAAGTTAGAATACAGTCGTCCCTCGCTGTATTGTGGTTCACTGTAGTGGGGGTTTTTAAACCTAGTTTTTTTTTATATTGTGTGTACTTTACATGCTGAGCAGTACATTCACATTCATGCCGTCATCATCATCTTCATCGCTATCGCCATAATGTTTAAGAGCATATGAAGTGTTTATAAGAGAATGAATAGGTTTTGATTTGATTTGATTTGATGTTTATTCATTCATTTTAAAAGAACAATACAAGACAGTTTCATCAGATACAAGATTACAAGTAGGATAAAATGAAGGGAGCAGAAAGAAGATGAAATCTTATTATATCTGCCCCTATTTCACAGTTTGTTCAACCAATGATAACTTTCAAGCAACATCACAGAATGAATAGTTCTACCTATTTTCCTAACTGTAATACACAAACTACAGTACATCACAAAATGAATAATTCTACTTAATTTTCCTAACTGTAATACATAAACTAGGTCACAAAATGAATAATTCTACTTAATATTTCTAACTGTAATACACAAACTACATCACCCATAATTCTAATTAATTTTCTAATTCTAATTTTTTTATTTATTTTTTTATTTTATTTTATTTTTTTATAATTTTATTTAATTTTCCTATTTTTTTTTTTAATTAATTTTCCTAACTGTAATACACAAACTAGATCATAAAATGAATAATTCTACTTAATTCTACTTAATTTTTCTAATTGAAATACACAAACTAAAAGATGGCACAACATCAAGATGTTCACAAAATGAATAATTCTACTTAATTTTCCTAATTGTAATACACAAATTCATCACAAAAATGAATAATTCTACTTAATTTTTCTAACTGTAATACACAGCATAAGTACAACATAATTGTAATACACAAACACGCAAGATTACATCATATATAGTTTTTGAGCAAGTCCTTTTTGACCTTTTTCTTAAATGTATACATTGATTTTTCATTTTTAACATCACTCTCCAGAGCATTCCACAATCGAATTCCCTGAATTGAGGTAGACCGTCCTTTTAAGCTGGTTCTGAATTGTGGTTTGATGAATATCTCTGTCCCTTTGAGATTGTAATAACTTTGTCTTTTTATAAAATTTCTTTGGATATTTAAAGGTAATGTGTTATTATGAGCCCTATACATAATTGATAAAATACTATATTCTACCAATTCCTGGAATTTCAATAAGTTTAGTTGAATAAACAAGGTGTTTGAAGGGTGAGTGAAATGTTTTCTGGTGATTACTCTTACAGCTCTCTTTTGTAAAATAAAAACAGGCTTTGTAATAGTTTTGCATGCTTTTCCCCAAACCTCAATACAATAGATTAAATGTGGAGCAATGATTGTGTTATACAACATATGTAAAGCTTTATCAATTAAAAAATCCCTGACTTTATACAGTACTGCAATTGCTCTAGCTAGTTTTTTTTAATAGAATTTACATGATGTTTCCATGTCAGTTTGTCATCAATGATAACACCCAGAAACTTCACTTCACTCACTTTACAGATCACAACATCTTCAATTTCAAATGGATCGTCATCAACAATTCCCTTTTTGTTACTGAAAATCATGTAGTTAGTTTTATCTAAATTCAAAGATAATTTGTTTAATTTAAACCAAGTTTGTATTTTTATAAATTCTGTTTTCATCATATCCAAAATCTGTTTTATGTCATTACCCGAACTGAAAAAAGTGGTGTCATCGGCAAAAAGAACACATTTAAGTAGTGCTGACACATTTACCAAGTCATTCACATATAAAATAAACAACTTTGGTCCAAGCACAGAACCCTGAGGAACTCCACAAGTGATATCACGGAGGTCAGATCTAACATCATTTATTTGCACAAACTGTTTCCTGTCCTTCAAATAGCTAGATACCCACTGTAATGCTGGTCCTCTAATACCATATTTATTTAGTTTTTCAAGGAGAATGGTGTGGTCAATGGTATCAAATGCTTTTTTTAGATCAACAAAAACACTAACACAGTACTGTTTATGATCGACAGCATTAGTTATTTGTTCCATTAAATCCATGAGAGCCATTGACGTAGAGTTTTTTTCTCTAAACCCATATTGACTGCTACTTAAAATGTTTTGTTTATCAATAAATTGATCCAATCTGGACACAAATAGTTTTTCTAGAATCTTTGAGAACTGTGGTAATAAGGATATTGGCCTATAATTATTGAATACACATTTATCACCATTTTTAAAAAGAGGAATTACCTTTGCTACTTTCATGTTATCTGGAAATATTCCTGTTGAAAAAGATAAATTGCATATATATGTAAACGGTTCAATAACATAACTTATTATTTCCTTTACGAACATCATATCCATGTCCACCCAGTCTTTTGATCTCTTGTCTGAGAGATTTTTTACCATTTTCATAATTTCCTCTTTGTTAGTTCCACTAAGAAAAATACTGTTGGTGCAACTTTTAATTGAATGACACACCTTATTATCTACTTTTGGTATTTTAGCTGCAAGGCTTGATCCAATATTTACAAAATATTGATTAAATTCATTTACGATATCATTCTCATCATGTATTTCTTTGTCATCTTTCACAAAATATTTTGCAATGTTCGTTTTTGCTTTATGACTTTTTAGAACATCATTTATTACTCGCCATGTTGTTTTAGTGTCACCATTGCTCTTGTTTAATAAATCACTATAGTATTCTTTCTTGCATCTTCTTATAATCATTACCAATTTATTTTTATATTTTTTATATTTTTCTTCAGCTTGTTGTGTTCTCGTTTTTAAGAAACATAAATACAAGTTATTTTTTTTTTTACAAGCATTTCTCAACCCTTTAGTCATCCAAGGTTGGTCAACAATATTTCTTTTTCTACGATTTCTTTGCACACAATTCTTTTCATACAGAGCTTCTAAAATGTTCATAAATTCATCATATGATCTGTTAACATCATCAATATACACGTCCTTCCAGTTTTGCTTCTGTAAATCATCTTTTAATTGATCCATAGCTTTTTTTGATGTGTTTATTATTTTTTTCTTAATTGTAACTTCTTTTGTAACATTTTGATCATTTCTGTAGATAGTGAAAACTGGTAAATGATCACTTAAATCAGTTGTTAAGATACCACCTGTCATATCCCCATTTGTTATATTTGTGAAAATGTTGTCAATTATCGTAGCACTATGAGTTGTAATTCTTGTTGGTTTTGATATTAACGGATAAAGATTTAAACTATACATTGAATTTAGAAATGTGCTGATGTTATTTGAATCTGTTTTATTTCCCAGGTCAATATTAAAGTCTCCGCACAAGAAAACTTTTTTATTTAAACTCTTTTCCAGTAGTTGTATGATTTTATCGGTGAATATTTCTATATTTGATCCTGGTGATCGATATACACAACTTATGGATATGTTTTTAGCATTTTCGTTTAATATTTCTATTGTTATTATTTCCATAAGATTGTCAACAATTATTGACATTTCTTTAATTATTCTACACTTTATTTCATTTTTGACAAATAGAGCTACTCCACCACCTTTTTTATTGTTTCTGTTTAAATGATATAATTCATATCCTTCGATGTGAACATTATTTTTGTTTTCATCATTAAGCCATGTCTCTGACAGTGCTATTAATGTAAAAGTTCTGTTTAACTGTTTTAAATAATCTGTTATTTTGGATATATTTGCATTTATACTTCTACTATTGATGTGAATAATAGAGAGATCTCCATTTGTTATATTGATGTTATTAAACTTTTCTTCATTATAGTATTCACAGTCTTTTATAGCAGGATAAAAGTTTGCATCAACCATATCTTCAACATTATATATTTTGAATTCTGAGTCTTCGTTTGTTGCTGTCATGTTTTAATCTATTTGTTTGTTTGTTCATTTCTGTTAATTTTGTGTATGAACATGTGATAGTGATTGGTGATTTGTCATTTTTGAGCTCAGCTTTTGAGCTCTAAATGGCTTTAAGAATCTGTTGGAATCCTGGCAAAAACCAATGCAGACCATGTTCCTGTTTTTAGTTTTCTACATTTGCCTTATAATCTGTCTGTTTTGCTACTTTTACATTTTTTTAACTTGTTAAAAAAAAATCTGTATGCCTCTCTTCTGATTGTCTATTGTCGCTGTTGTCATCATTCTTTGCTGAAACCAGGTCTCTCTTGTAAATGAGTCATCGAGGCTCAATGGGATTAACCTGCCTAAATAAAGGTTGAATGAATGAAAAAAAGGTCTGGGGTAGAGCTGTTATTTCTAACCCAAAGCTGGGGTCCGGCCCTGCCCGACCCAGATTTGAACCAGGCCGGTTCATAATGTGTTTAATGTGCAGGCCAGGGGCCTCATGTATCAACGGTGCGTACGCACAAAAACCTTGCGTACGCCATTTTCCACGCAGCCCCACGGCAACTCCAAGGCTGGCGTACGCACGTTTCTGTGGTTTTGGTTCCATTGGCGACACTTACAGGTGATTCTGAGAAACTGTTCATGATGTGAAAATAATTATTATTCCCACCAAACACACATGATTAACAATTATTACATCCACATGGACGCAATTAGATGAGTGGATACAAAAGCATGCGCAAAATAGTGGCAACAATATTGACAACAATGGCCTTATGAGGTGCGGTTCGTTTAAATAAGAAGTTGACCAAGCTATACTAACATGCCTAGATAGGTCACTGGGAAGCGCGTTCGCCTTCCGTCCCAAACCTCATGAGTTCAATTCCCGCATGGTACAACGTTTTTTTTTTTTATTCATTCCAGATTTAAAAAACACAAGAAAACTATTTAAAAAACAACAAGAAATCTTCTGCTTCCTTTCATTTCATGTATTGTTTTATTTCTTGTTGGTTTTTTTAAATAGTTTTCTTGTGTTCTTTAAATCTGGAATGAATAAAAAAAACGTTGTACCATGTGGGAATTGAACTCATGAGGTTTGGGACGGAAGGCAAACGCGCTTCCCAGTGACCTATCTAGGCATGTTAGTATAGCTTGGTCAACTTCTCGTTTAAAAGTGGGTGGTTCGTTCGAACCCCCCGAACCCCCCTTGCCTACGCGTGCCAAACAAAACCTTTTTCCGTGCCTCTACCTCACTCAGAAGTGTCTCCAGTTCACAGTCCGTGAAGTTCCTCTTTTTTCCACGTTTCGACATGATTTGCAATAGAGCAATGACGACATTCCTCTGGTGCAGGGCATATTTAAATGAATTTGCATATTTATATGGAGGCGTGTCAAAGGCGGAGTCGGCCACTCTGTCATGTGCGCTCAATTCCACGTTGATTGTGATGTACAAAAGCAATGTGCGTGGATTCCGGCGTACGCACAGTTTGATACATCTGGATTTTTTTGTGCGTATGCCGTTTTCTGGATTTGACCGTACGTCACTTTTCAGTAAGAAGTCCACGCAAGTCTTTGTACATGAGGCCCCAGGTCTGTGTTGGGCTTTTGATTGTGTCAGCGGACACGCGCGGTTGACGATCCAATTATATGGCAACATGGCTTTCCATACCATCACCAGCCGCACGCAGCCATTTCACCATGTGCTGACCGGCCTTGAAAGAAGTAAAAAGTTCAGTTAAGCTTCAGACGGACTACTGCCAGCGACCCATCAGCCCAAATGGACGTTCATTCAGCTGCTGCACTCAGCGGATGTGCGCGGCCGACGACCCAATCAGGTGAGATCACAAAATATCCAACGTCAGAGCAGGGTTCAATGCAGGCAGAAGCAGGGGAAGCATTTAATGCATTTTGATTAGGGGTGTAACGGTACGCTAAAATCACATTTTGGTTCGGTTCAACTACAAGGAGAGCTCGGTTCGGTTTATTTGTGGTTTATTTGCGGTACAAATTATTATTATTTTTTACAAAATAAAGACTTACAAAATGTTTATTTTGAAAATATGCCAAAAATATGTTTGTATTGTATTGTAGTAATAAATAAAAGTGACCCATTTGGATGATATTTTAAATAAACAGCACTCTACAATAAATAAACTATATGAACAATAATAAAAATCTTAATAAATGCAATAACAGTCAGAACCAGAACAATAAGCAGCAACAGACTGTTTACAATCTAACTACCGGTAATCAAGTTTTTGTTCAGTAGCAGCAGTGTGGCTGTATTTGTACTCATTACTGTACTCACAACTTCTTCTTGGTGGGACAGGTCCTGGAACAGTTCAGAGTTCAGTTCAGTCATCACACACTTCTTAGCTGCAGGTGGATTTACCTCTGTCACAGACTGGAAATAAAAAACAAAAGAGATTAAAAAAAAAACAAGTTAATAAGATTATGATAAAAAAAAAAGATTATTTAGATAATAATAAAACAATACCTCTTGAACGGTTGAATCTCTCACTCTTCATCATCATGGCAGGGCTTTAATCTGGTCCAGGGCTTGTTGTTGACAACATCAGTTAGTTTTTTCATAAAGAGCTGAACTTTTTGAAGTGTTGACGTGATGAATGTCTCATAGCGACGCTCAGCAACTTTAAAGCCTGCGCATATAACAACGTTCAGACTTAGATTCGAGATTTAAAAACTCATACAGCTTGTGTTATTGCTCTGGACCGCTCTGATTACCTGATGAAGTAGTTTTAATACAGCTGCTGTTCACGTTCGGATGAAGTAGTTTTAATACAGCTCTTCGTTCACGTTCGGATGACAGTTTCCAGCGCATTCACGTTTTAGACGTGTTGCTGCTGCAGAGAGCTGCGTCACGCAGCTGCTGCAGAGTCTTCATGAAGCAACGTCCACACAAGCTGCACGTGCGCTCGTCTTTTAACAAGAAAGCTATAACGTTCACAATCACAAACAGGAGACCGCACGAGATGCTAACGGCTAAATGCTGCGCGTGCCACGCGATAATAGCTCTGTGCTGAAACGCGCCCAGGAAATTTTGTTCCGCGGTGCATATATTCCCCTGTTAAGAACGTTTAATGAGTGAAAAAATAACCGAAACGGTACGCAGGTAGACCGAACCGAACGTGGTGTACCGAAACGGTTCGGTACACCCATTACAACCGTTGCATGTCTAATTTTGATGACCATGAAAGGACAAACACCACTTCAGCTCCGATCTTCTGCTCCCTTTATTCATCCATGCGCGTCCGCCAATCGTTAACAACTATAGCTATAAGCAGTCAAAGCTTAATTAAAAATGTTGCGGGGGGGGGGTTGGATTTGGACCTGTAATTACTGTTAATTCATCGGTACGGGTGGGATTCAGAAATGATGGCTACGGGCTGGGGCCAGGCCAGGTCGGATTTTTTGGACCTGAATGTAACTCCACTCTGGGGTGTCTCCCAAATAGGAGGCAGCAGACTGTTTGCGTCAGAAGTAGGTGATTTGATGACCAGAGTTTAAAGGTGTTCACTATGGAGGACCAAACTGACATAATAATAAATAAAAGAATAAATATATATCCGACATAAAACAATAAATATATAAATCAAAGTAGAAATATATATCCTAAATAATAATAAATAAAAGAATAAATATATAAATCAAAGTAGAAATATATATTTTAATGAGAAATAAAAGCATAAATATATATATTCTTTTTTATATCTCCTTACACATGAGAAATAAAAGCATAAATATATATATTCTTTTTTATATCTCCTTACACATGAGTTTCCGTCAATAACAATAGATATTTTGCTTTGCCTTTTTCTCGCTGTTTTTCCGTTTGCTGTATTTATTGCTGTATTTATTTATTGCTGTATTGTTAGCTGTATTTATTTCTGTTTTGTTTTCTCACTGCATTTCTGCCTCGTCATTATGTTAATGAGGAGGGCTGCTTTCTAAATCCAGCTCTACTATTGGTCAATAAACAGGAAATAGAACGATGAGTGTGCAGATCGATTGAGCATGCCTGCGCTGCAGTCCTCTTAGGAGATCTCCGTATTTGAGAGGAAGTAAACAACTACAGTATTAGAGATGTATCGTAGGATTGCTGAAGAATTAAGGCACGTTGCTAGCTTAGCTGAAAGTAATAGTCAGTGACGAAGCTGAAGTTAGCTTCCGATTCCAGCTTCAGATTCGGCAAATGACTAAAGGGATATTACAACTAATTTTTCAGTACCTTGAGTGGGTTTAATCTGCTCTAGCTCAAAAATTACAACACCTGGACTCTTCAAACCAGGACTAGATTGTTCTAGACTAATAGAAGAATATTTAAAAACAGGTTTGAGCTTTGGTGAAGCCTTTACTGATTTGTGAAAATTCAACAAAGTTTGTTTTTCATCATTTTTAGGCTACTGGACCACATTAGACCTGGTCCAGCAAAAACCACAACACCTGGACTCTTCAAACCAGGACTAGATTATTCTAGACTAATAGAAGAATATATAAAACTAAGTTTGAGCTTTGTGAAAACTTTTTCTGATTTGTGAAACTTCAACAAAGTTTGTTTTTCATCACTTTTTAAACCACTGGACCTTATTAGACCTGGTCCAGCTCAAAAACCACAACACCTGGACTCTTCAAACCAGGACTATATTATTCTAGACTGTGTGCATGCATGTAAACACTTGATCAGTTATTTTTTCTTTTTTTTTTTCGATCGTGAAAGACTGACCTGACTGCAGATGTGCAACCTGTCAACAAACCGGATTCCAAAAAAGTTGGAACACTAAACAAATTGTGAATAAAAACTGAATGCAATGATGTGGAGGTGCCAACATCTAATATTTTATTCAGAATAGAACACAAATCACAGATCAAAAGTTTAAACTGAGAGAATGTATCATTTTAAGGGAAAATATTCAAAATTCCATGGCATCAACAAATCCCAAAAAAATTGGGACAAGTCCATTTTTACCACTGTGTGGCATCTCCCCCTTCTTCTTACAACACAATGAATGCACTAGGGCTGAAACGATTCCTCGAATAATTTGAGAACCTTGATTACTAAAATTCCTCGAGGGAAATGTATCTGTCTCGAAGCTTCGTCGCACTGTGGTCTAGCCAGAAGTTTTGTGTTGCACAACGCTAGCACTTCTACTAACGCCTGGTGCGTATGTGCCAAGTTTGTAGCTATGGAGGGAAACGGAAAATGCTTAGAAGAAAAGCCCCAAAAACGTCAAAAACTGTCTAAAGGTCAGGAACATTTTAGGCTAGAGAGAAAAGACAACACAGTAATGGGTCCATTGCAAAGCAGAACTGGCAGAATGTCATCGATGTTGCAGGGTCTGAGAGAAAACGCCCGCTGTATGCATCAAACTCGTCCGTAGCTGCCAACAGGTACCATGATCTCTTTGTAATATACGTTAATCTACTGTAAATGTGTGATATCTGTCATGTTATAGGGGTAAAGTAAGGCATAGTTTTGCTAACGTTACATCTACCGAATAAACATAGTGGCTACCTGGCAGGGTCTGTAAGTTGTGAGAAAAAAAACCCCACAAAAAACATGCAGGACTGAATGCAAGTTTGTTCACGATAAAAGCAGCAACAGACTGACGGCATGAGCTTAAATGCATTTATTTATTGCTGTACTTCCATCCTGACTTAAATGATATATTTACATCTCATGGCTGCTGACACTGGTTCTCCCTCCATCCTTGTCCTCCTTGACCTCACTGCAGCCTTCGACACTGTGGACCATAGTATCCTCCTCCACCGTCTTCATGTGGAGGTCGGTCTCTGTGACACTGTCCTGGACTGGTTCAATTCTTTCCTCTCCAATAGGCTGGAATGTGTTAGCCTTGGCAATGCCACTTCCCAGACAGTCGGTGTCTCCTGTGGTGTCCCTCAGGGGTCAGTTCTGGGGCCCCTGCTGTTTTCCCTCTACATGCTGCCTTTAGGTCAAATTATTAATCAGTTCAACATTTCTTTTCACTGCTATGCCGACGACACACAGCTTTACATCAGGACTGGAACATCATCATCATCCCTATCTCCGTCTTCACTCACTGTTCTCTCTGCCTGCCTGGAGGAAATAAAGGCATGGATGAATCAGAACTTTCTTCAATTAAACTGCTCGAAGACTGAGGCCATATTGATTGGCACCCCTCACCAGATACAAACATCAACTTTAACAACAATCTCCTTCTCTGGTCAAGACATCCCCCTCTCCACCTCTGTTACAAATCTTGGAATAAAAATGGACTCTCATCTTACATTTGAAAATCACATTAAGCATCTGTTTAAAACCTGCTTCTTCCATCTTCGAAACATCTCCAGACTTCGCCCATCTCTGACTTTTCCTGATGCTGAGAAACTCGTCCATGCCTTTGTCTCCTCCAGGCTCGACTACTGCAACTCCCTGTTTATTGGTATCCCTGGCAAAAACCTTCAGAAACTTCAATACATTCAAAACAGTGCAGCAAGGATTCTGTTGAGAGTTCGTAAATTTGAACATATTACACCCATTCTCCATAACCTCCATTGGCTTCCTGTCACCTACAGAATTCAGTACAAAACTGCTCTCATTACCCATCAATGCTTGCACGGCACTTCACCTGACTATCTAAAGGACATTCTTGCACCATATTCATCCACCCGGTCTCTACGATCACAGAACAGTAATTTCCTTCATATTCCTCGGACCAAGTTGAGGACCATGGGAGACCGAGCATTCTGTGTGGCTGCCCCCCGCCTGTGGAACTCCCTCCCTGACGACCTGAGAGCTCCACAGTCACTGGTTGACTTTAAAAGCAGCATAAAGACCTTTCTTTTTAAGCAAGCCTATTCTGCCTCCACATGATTTTATCTTTGATCTTAGCTGATATCATTATTGATTTTACTTGATTTTATCACTTGTTTTATTTTATTTATTTTTTAAGCAAGCCTAATCTGCATCCACATGATTTTATCTTTGATCTTAGTCGATATTATTATTGATTTTATTTGATTTTATCACTTGTTTTATTTTGATCTTTGCTTTGTTACACTTTGTAGCACTTTGAGATTTTTATTAATGAAAAGTGCATTATAAATGGAATTCATTATTACATTTAGGGTGAATATTTCAAGTGTAAACGTATTTACACAAATTTGTATGATTTTTTTCTTATTATTCTTGCTACTGCTGTTTATGACTTGAAAACTGGGATTAATCTGCATTTATTACTACAGTACTGTCATATTTGTTTATAGCTAAGCAGTAAGCTTAGGATTCCAAGATGGCGCCCGTAAGCATGGCTGCGTGTCCACCTCTCCTGTGGGCGTTTGGAATTTTTGTGTTTTGTTCGTTCTTCATTGGAGACATAACTGCACTGCTGGTTTATGATCGGAAGCAGCTTCTGGATTTACGGTTTGCTGCCGCGGATGTCGCTGATTCGGGCCAGTATGACCGTACCTCGGGATCGGGGAGGCCCCCTCCGCCCCCGTTGCTCGGAGACGAGCTGCCCGTTTACCTCCGCTGCTCTTCGCACCAGCCTGCACGGAGAAATCGATCGACTCGGAGGAAGAAACGCGGCTCACGAGCTGGCCGGCTGGTGAAGCTCAGAGCCCGGCGTTCTGCCTCGCTGTCGTCAGCTGATGGTCTCGATTCTCATCGCCAGTCTCCCGCGTGCACGGACCAGGAAAACAACGGGGATCTCCGGCCGGAGCAGCTCTCTGTGGGCAGCGAGCCGCGGACGCGCGCTCCCCCACCAGCTGTTAGCACATCAGCTGCTAGCAGCTCATCAGCGGCTAGCTCGGATATCATCAAATTCTGTGTTGTCAACGCCCGATCTGTTTGCAACAAAACGTTCATCCTCAGGGATTACTTTGAAGAGCACGACTTGGACTTTTTCTGCATCACAGAATCGTGGATGTCGTCGGGTGAGTCCAGCGCGCTGACGGAAATAATACCACCAAACTGTTTGTTTTTTAACGACCCGCGACCATCAGGTCGTGGCGGTGGGTTATTAACTATCTTCAAATCAACTTTTGACTGTAAACAACTGTCCATTCCAGTCTCCTGCTCTAGCTTTGAGCTGACTGTGTTTGAACTCGGACATTCACCTGTAACTTTGTGTGCTCTTGTCTACCGGCCGCCTTGTTCTAAGAACTTCATCAGCGAGTTTTCTGATTTCTTGGCTGAAATTACAGCTAAATATTCTCGGGTCGTCATTTCAGGCGACTTCAACTTGCACGTGTGTTGTCCTGAGAAGCCCATGGTTAAGGACTTTTTAGATTTATTGGACTCATTTAATTTAACTCAACACGTGAACTCTCCCACGCAGCAGCGTGGACATTTGTTGGACCTTGTTTTAACATGTGATGTGACTGTTTCAAACCTTGAAATAGGAGACACTGTATTCTCAGATCATAGGCCAGTGAATTTTCAGTTCACCATCCCCCATGTAAATCCTAAAACATGCATTCCTGCACGTAAAGGCAGGAATGTTAACCATTTAACTGCCGCACGTTTCACTGAGGTCTACAACAATGACATGTTAATTCAGCCCCCGGGGTTCCTCTCCAGCACTGAGGAGCTGACAAACCAGTTTGACTCTGTTTGTTTAAAGACTTTGGATAAAGTAGCGCCTATCAAAACGAGAAGACCAAAACTCAGGGCCGAACCGTGGCTGAATGACACGACCAGAGCTGCGAGGCAGCAATGCCGAAAGGTGGAGAGGAAGTGGAAAAAAGACAGTCTGCAGGTCTCTTTTGAGATGGTAAAAGAGAGCTGGCGCCGATATCAGAAAGCAGTGATAACTGCTAAATCACAATACTTCGCTGATATCATTGCTGCAAATTCTCGTAACCCTCGAGTTTTGTTCTCCACCCTAAACTCTGTTCTCCACCTCACTGAACAATCACCCATGGAAGCCTCGACTGAGCTGTGCGAGAACTTCCAACATTTCTTTTTAGATAAAATCGCAACCACCAGGGCTCTCATTTCTCCTCCATCTCACGATCCATCCATCCCACCTCAATCGGTTGCTGTGTTTGACCATTTTGAACCAGTCTCTCTGTCCTCTCTAGAGCAGGTCATGTGTAGCCTGAAACCATCTGGCTCCCCCTTCGATGTGGTCCCCCCTCGGCTTCTAAAGGAGGTTTTTCACACTCTAGGTCCCGCCATTCTCTCTATTGTTAATAGCAGTCTATCCTCGGGTGTGGTGCCAAAATCATTAAAACATGCTGCTGTTCAACCCCTCCTGAAAAAACCAAACCTCGACCCGTCAGTATTATCCAATTTCAGGCCTGTCTCCAGACTCCCATTTGTTTCTAAACTTCTAGAGAAAATAGTTGAGTCCCAACTAAAGTGCTTCCTGGAGGATCACGCTATCCCCGAGCTATTCCAGTCTGGCTTCAAATCCCTCCACAGCACTGAGACTGCCCTACTGAAGGTTTTTAACGACATCTTTCTATCCACAGATACTGGTGACTCTGTGCTGCTTGTCCTATTGGACCTCACATCCGCTTTCGACACCATTGACCATGAGATCCTCATTGCTAGGTTGGAGCAGTGGGTGGGCATCTCAGGATCAGCCCTAAACTGGTTCAGATCCTACCTCTCTGACAGGTCTTTTTGTGTGTCCATCAATGATTTTACTTCTGCAGTGGCGGCTCTTAAATGGGGGGTTCCGCAGGGGTCCATCCTGGGTCCTCTCTTGTTCTCCTTATACCTGCTGCCACTCGGTGCTATCTTCCGGAAACACAATATACCTTTCCACTTCTACGCTGATGACTGTCAAATCTACTTCCCCCTAAGACAAAATGGTACAGGCTCTATTCAACCTCTGCTCGACTGCCTGGCTGACATCAGGGACTGGATGGCTTTAAATTTCTTAAGCTTCAATGATAAGAAGTCTGAAGCCATATTGTTCCTTCCCAATGACACAACCTCAAACCACTGCATTGACCTGTCTGCTCTACCCCTGTCCGAAAAACAAAAAGTCAAAAATCTGGGAGTGATAATGGATCCTTCCATGAAACTCAACAGTCATGTAAACATGATCGTCAAATCCTGTTTTTTCCAGCTGAGGCGTCTGTCTAAGCTGAAGCCCATATTATCCAAAAAGCACCTGGAGACAGTGATTCACGCATTCATTACATCTAGGCTTGATTACTGCAATTCACTTCTGTTTGGCGTCAGTCAAGCCACCATTGCACGATTACAACTGGTTCAGAACGCAGCTGCCCGATTTTTAACCAGCACACGCAAAAGAGAGCACATTACACCAGTCTTGGCCTCCCTTCACTGGCTACCGGTTCATCTTCGAATCCAATTCAAAATTCTCATGTATGTCTACAAATCGCTGAACAGTCTCGCCCCCGCCTATCTCTCGGATCTGATACACCCATATGTCCCTCCACGTGCTTTGAGGTCAGAGGATCAGGTACTCTTAATAGTTCCAGAAACTCGCCTTAAGCGCAGGGGTGACAGAGCGTTCTCTGTAGCAGGCCCAAGACTCTGGAACGAGTTACCGCTGCTCATCAAACAGGCCCCCTCCCTCTCGGTTTTCAAATCCCGGTTAAAAACTCACTACTACTCCATCGCTTTCAATGCCAGCTGATGTGTACTGGATCGTTTGATTTATGATCTGCAATGTTTTTATGTTTTTCGTGTTGTACTTCATTGTATGTGTTGCGTGTTTGTTTGTCCAGCACTTTGGTGGACTTGTTCCTGTTT
>JBBPBX010032747.1:0-30687 GCA_038048925.1 Garcialebias charrua
CTATTCGCACACTCCCCCTCTCGACGCTGTCAATAAATCCAAAATCAATCTGTTCTGCAAAACCATAATTCTGAGGGCAGTTAACTCAGCCGAGATGCCCTCAAACGCCTTAATTGTAGAATTAATAAACACCCCAAAGCGGTAATCTAACGTCTCCAAACGCAACATCAGCTTACCTACACCTGCCCATGGAAAAAGAGAAAGTATGACTTTCTCACCTGTTGTCCAATGTTTAAACTCCTGTGGCACATCTGAACCCCAGATGGAGTCATGAGGTTTGAGAACAATTGCTCTCTTCTCACGAACATAATGAGACCCATTACTGACGGAGGCCATAAATGAGTCATCAGTCACTGCCACAGGTGCGCACAGTCCGGTCCAGTTCGCAGGTAAGGACAACAGCACAGCATGACCACACAACCAAGCCAAATCCTCCACAGGAAACGTCCCATTCACTCCAGGAACACCCACGTGAATGTTCCCCGGGTGGTACACCGCCTGGCAGCTCTTGGTCGGCAGTGAGCCAACCACCACCTGATGTGAGTCTTGGTGATGCACGCGGTGTACACAAATCGGGAACTGTTCACCAGGTGTCCACTCCACATACTGGCTCAGCACCACCACCGGGTCAGACTGTGTCAGCTCGTACCTTCTAGCCTCACACTTCGCTGGTTGTTTGATGAATCCCCTGGAACTGTACTGCAAAAAAACAGAAAGACAACTTGCGTTCTAAAGGCTTCACACGCAAGGGCAGGTGGGATGCAGTGACAGGAAGCTTTGTGCATACATAACATTCAGAACTGTGGCGCCCCCTGGCCAAAAACTGAGCATACTTATACCAGCTGTTCATCTGGAAGCTGTGAGACAAGTTCAGAGTCAACTGATTGATATCCTGAATCTGAGACCATGCCCTAAGTCTGGGGACCTCTCTCTTGTCCCTTGAATGATCCACTGCGCGACACCTCTGCAGACCTGGTATAACACAAAGAGATTCCAGCAGTAAAACGATCAGAATCATGATCAACATCATCACACTTCCAGCCAGTAAAATTCTGTTATGCCCATCCGCCATGCTGAACTCCTCGTGGCCCTCTCAAACTGTAGCACAAACACGGTTTAAAAGCAGCAATCTGTGAGCACTGAAATGTAACACAATTTAAAAACAGAAGATGAAATTGACCCACTTCTCAGTTAAAATGAGCTGACCTGAAAAGGTAAACACACAGGATAACTCGGTGCTGAAAGTCCAAACACCAAACACATGCACAGTTTAACAAAATCTTCTTTTTGCTCCTTTTTTTTTTTTATTACACAGGAATCACTGGAACCGCACCTGTAAGAAAATACAGTCTTATAATGCACGGATCGCTCTCTCATTAAATTTTAAACCAGAAATAAGGAATTGGTCAAAAACCCATAATATTTTATGATTTTAACACTGAAATAGAAAAATGTAACTCCAAACCCTTGAAAGTTAGACCTGGTAATGAATTAAAGTATGTGTTGTTCTGTTGAATTCTAATTTTAGAATAGAAGTAAGTTTAATTGATAAAAGTTAAAAGTTAAAATGTAGCAGCAAATAGTTAACGACTAAATTAAATCTAATATAAGAATTAGGAGCAGATTGTAACACTAATTTAATATTAAAGGTGAAATCTAATATCTAATCCTAAGTGTGTGATCTTTAAAATGTGATTTAAGATTTAAAGTATGAAATATTGCTGATTTAATCATGCAAAATAGAAACACCTGTAAAGTTTAAAACACTGTGTCAGTCTTTCTGAATCGATTTAACCCTCTGCTTTCTGTTCTGCTCAGGTCTTTGTTGAAAGCTGCATTCTTCAGAGGCCACCACCCTTTTCTTGGGCTGCAGATTGCTGAAGATTATAACCCAGTTGGTACTTTGTTCAAATTTCCCCGTTCCACTGGTCAAGCAAAACTGCCCCTGACCCAAAGAGAATGGTTGACCTCCTCTTTTAGGCTCCTCTTGATGTGGCCTGCCTTGTTAAGCTGCAATCATGCAACTGGCTCTTCTCTCTCAAAGCAACAAGGCAGACAGGCCTGAGGAACTGTTTCCCTATCGTTCTGGCCTACTCTCAAAAGCAAGCACAAAGATGCACCTCAGGAAGACAGGTGTTTTCAGGAAGCTCCACCACTCGAACCAGAACACCTCACGAACAGATGACTTCCACGGCAGAGGAAGTGAAACGATGAAACGATGAGACCCACACCTTCCTCGAACCCGATCTCAAGGATGAAGATGCAGGACAGCCCACCGCTCGTGTGGACCACTCCCTCCAGGTGCAAATCCGGCCCTCTCAGCTGTGCAGCTCCTTCAGAGCTGCCTCACTTGATGTGATGACCTTTGAGACCCCTTTTCCGGACCCCTCTCTGGCTGTGCCTCTCCCTCTCTGGCGAGGAGCTAGTGATGTGCGCCTCGACAGCTCAGCTGGGTGCACCCCCTTTGGCTCAGGCCGCTCTCTTTTAGAGGCCCTGAGAAGCACCCCGGGTGTCAGTGGACCTTCCGGCCTCGTTCAGGCTTTGCACTCTCAGGTGTAACGGATCCAAAGATCTGTAGATGGAAGCTGGACAAACAACTATTAGTCTCTCAAAATACATTATATGCAACATTACAACAACCCTTATCCCCTATCTACAGATGTCCTCAGCCCTAATGGCCATTTTGTAAAGCCCCCAAATCAATTAATTTTAGTCTGTGCACAGATTACAGCCAATTTTCCAAAAGTGTACTAACATGTTTGAGGCCTAAAGTATTTCTAACATTCACTAGATCTGCATTGCTAAAATGCGTACCCTTATCTGATCTGATTTTTACAGGAAACCCATGACATGGAATGTAACAGTTGATTAAAAAATTTTAGGACCGGTTTGTTGTCTTCTCTTTTAATTTTAAATTTTTATCTTTATGCCCCTGGCTAGCCGGCGCGTGCGGCACGCCAACCATAAATTTCTGAACCCTTTTACCGGTTTGAGCATGTCTGTACAACCAATTATTATCTCATGACCCGGTGTCATCACGGTCGAAAATTTCCTTGTTCGCGTGACCTCCTCGTCTGTTGAGCCTCACGCAATGAACGCACAGCGCCATGTTCTGATCAGAGAATTTAAATGTGTGTGTGCCACCAGCCGAAATCCTCTTCATCTGGTGTGCCTCACACGCGCGAGTTGTTGCTCCTCAAAATCTTCTTCTCTTCCATCTTCTGGATGAATACACAATCCATCTGGTCTCACTTTAGCTCCATGGTCCAGCCACACGGTTTTTTTCTTCAGGAGCCGCCTCTTGTTGACAGCAAGCTACAGAGACCTCATCCCATCTCATGGCCCTCTCTTCTTCTGGTGTGACCATCACCATCTGACTCCAATTGATGTATCCCGATGCTCTTTTTGCTTCCAAATCAGCTTGACAGTTGCCTCTGGCTGTCTGGGATTCTGTGTCTGTGTCATGGCCCTTGCATTTTACAATTGCTACTTCCTTTGGTAGCATTAAAGCTGTTGCAAGCTCCCTCATGTCTGCCTCATGTTTGATTGGTTTACCATTTGCTGTCAGAAAGCCTCCTCTGCTCCACTGAGCTAGTTCAGTATGCGCCGCCCCACATGCATAAGCTGAATCGGTGTATATGGTGATTGTTTCACCTTCTGCCCACTGTAATGCAGAGATCAGAGCCCTGACCTCTGCCCTCTGAGCTGACTGTGACCCCTGCAGCTTTTCACACACTAGTGTGTCATAGCCCTGCTCTGTCTCACGCACCACAGCAAAACCAGCACTGAGCTGACCATCCTGTCCACGAAAACAACTTCCATCACAAAACACCACGTGTCCTCCCTCTAATGGTGTGGCCTGTAAATCTGGCCTGACTTTGTCATCCACCTCAACTCTTTTTTCACACACATGTGGCTCACCAGCCACTCCCAACCTGTCTGCCATGTTAATTCCCTCGTGCGTGAACAACAAGTTAGGTGCTTCAAGGACTTTGTTGATTCTCTGCTGTCTCAGTGGTGTCATGGTGAAGTTCTGTGAGTTCACAAATGCAACTACACTGTGTGATGTCAAAATGTTCAGTGAATGACCCATTACCAAATGTGCAGTTTTCTGAACCAGCTTAGCCACTCCTGCTGCGTGCTGAGTGCATGGTGGATGTCTCTTCTCCATGTTGTCAAGTAAACAAGAAACATACATCAAAACTTTGCGCCCTCCTGCATGTTTCTGAAACAGGACGCCGTTTATCACCCCGTCTGTTTCAGAGACATCAAGGTAGAAGGGACGCCCATAATCTGCTAACGCCAACTCTGCTGCGCTGCTCATCTGTTGTTTCACATTGATAAATGTTCTCTCAGCTTCCTCATCCCAGTCTAGCTGTGCAGTGGGGTTTCTCATGCCTTTTTGTTTAACCAAAGCGCGCAAAATCTGTGTTTGTCCTGCATAATCTGGGATATAATTTCGGCTATATCCTGTCAGACCGAGAAATGACAGCATCTCTTTCACTGTCTGTGGTTTTGGATGATGCAAAATTGTGTCTCGATGTGAAGATGAAAGGCCCGCTCCCTTCTGAGAGATCACTCTCCCCAGGAAGGACACCTGTCGTCTTACCGCCTGTAATTTAGTTCTACTGACTTTGAAACCAGCAGCGTGTAAGTGTTCAAGGACTGATTGAGTTGCTACCAGTGAGTCCTCGACAGTATGACTGGCGATCAAAAGATCATCAACATACTGAATGAGAACTGTGTCCTGTGGGAGTGGCACCTTACTCAGAACCTGTTACAAGACTTGGTTGAAGATTCCAGGAGTGAGCGCAAAACCTTGAGGGGCTCTCTTATATCGGAGTTGTTCGCCCCTAAAAGTAAATGAAAAAATGTCTCTGCATTCCTCTGCTAGTGGCAGACAGAAAAATGCATTCGCCAAATCTAGGCAGGTGAACCATTCATGTTGTGGTGTCAAATTGTTTAACGCCACGTATGGGTTTGGAACCGGTACAGTTTGGGTAATTAAAAGTTTATTAATCGCCCTCAAATCATGCGCCATGCGGAATTTTCCTGTGTTCCCTTTTGGCACAGGTAAAATGGGTGTGTTCCAATTAGACTGTGAAGGTTCTAGCACTCCACTCTCTTTTAATCCTTGGATTGTTTCTGCAATACCCTCCTCTGCAATTTGTTTGTGAGGATATTGTTTAATCCACAGTGGGTGAGTAGTTTGGACCTGAAACGTTATGGGCGGGCAGGCAATCAGTCCCACATCCGTGGGGCCTTTTGACCACAACGCCTCAGGCATGCTATCAATCAGCTGACCGGCGCGCGGGTGGTCAGTTTGTTCACGACCGTGCTCCATGGGGAGCTCTTCATGTTGCATTATAGCTACATCATGTGCAATAGACTCAATTGCATAACACCCGCAGCTCGTTGAATGCCAGACAAGTGGTGTGGGTGTTTTTACCCAGTCAACGGCTTCTGAAGCCCGTTTTACCATTGGTCCCAAGTCTTTAGCCTGAAATTTTGGATTCAAACCTAGTGAAATATGAGGCACAGCTTCGGTGCCCATCATATACCACTCCTGCTGTTCAGGGGTTAAATTAACAATTGCAGCTACTCCCTCTGCTCCCACATAAAGATTACCTGTTGTGATTGGCCAAATTTTACCCTCTATTTGCTCTGCAAAGTGTTCCTGAAACACCTCATCTCCTCTTCTGTCATAAAAGAGGGTGACATGTGGAGGGTCTGGTGGGGTCGAGTACGGCTGGAGTTCCTGTATCTGTGGTTTCCACGCAAGATAAGCAGAATAGATGCCTCCTCCGCCCATGACTTCAGGTTCAAGTAGCCCCCAGTACATGTCAGCGTATTCATTTTGTACTGGTTGTATCACACACTGTGCTGTCCCCACATCTGTTGCTTGTGGATGCAGCTGCGTGCCCAATGTCCCAGCTTTCCGCAAACGAAACAGGCACCCATCTGCTGCCCCCCTTGTGGAGCCCCTGTGTTCCAGGTTCCCCCTCGCCCTCTCTGACCACCTGCCCGGCCACGTCCAGCTCCCCTTGCTGGATGTCCACCTCTGCCTCTCTGACCAGGAGTTTCAGACCACTGTTGCATAGCAACCACCCCAGAGGCGTCTACTGCCCCTCCTGTTTCTTTAGAGTTAGCTGGTACTTCTTGTACCATTAATTGTTTTTTCTCTTTCGCTTTTTCATTAACTGTTTGTCTGGCACTTGAGAGCTGGAGCTTAATCAATTGATTCTTTGCAACCTCTAATTCGGCTGCCTCTTTATCCTCCTGTTTTTTAACATACTTCAAACGATATACGACATGCTTCTCCCACCGGTCTGGTGAGGCCGTGATCATGTCAGGATTTTTCTCCATCTCATCGACCACATCAGCCGGGAGTCCGTCAAGAACCGCTTTTCTGAAATACGGGCGTTGCTGAAGGCATCGTGCCCGCTCACCTGTGACCTTCTCCCAAGTCTCTTTACATTCCTGAATGAATGTATACGGATCGATTGTTCGGTCCCACCGAAACTCAGGGACCTGTTCCCCCACTGGCAGAGGGTACAGCGCTTTTATAATTGGACCAATATCCATATACGCGTCTTCTAAAGGAGTATCGTCAGGAACCTCTGCGATCCTGTATCGGTACCCTCCGAGCAATACCTGCGAATTCAGGTATGTTTGGAACGTGTTTGGATTAGCGCAACGTGCAAATGTGGCATTTAGATCTCCCACTGACAACTTGACCCCCACAGTAAGAGAATTAAATTTATCCAACCATCTCGCCGCTCCCTCCGACAAATCCGGCAGTTTCGCAATAAGAGCATCCACATCGCGTATGTTATAAGGCTTATACCTGGTCACCTGACCTAATGGACCCCTTGTGGTCATCAATGGCAGCAGAGTTCCCTTATACAGCCTTTCACTTAACTGCCTCGTCTCATCTTGTTCATCTCTAGGTGGGAGGTCCCTAGGTAGGGGGTATGCCTGTGCGCTCGAGTATCCCAGCTCTGATTTAGTGTACCATTCCTCCTCTGCCCTGCTCGGTGGCTCACATACTGGACTGTCTGGGCGTACGTGTGGTCTCCCTCTTACCAGCTCATCTTCTGACTCAGCCACGGTACCTGACACTGACCCCTTAAAGAAGAACTTTTTCTTCCTCTCGGCCTGCGGATCACCTGCATGTTTGCTCCTGTCTGCATGCTTGCTACCTGCTCTAGGGGGGCCGTAACACCCCCTGCCCATTTCTTCCTCGTAGCGTCTCTCAGCTCGACTCTCTTCCTCTCTGTCATAGTCACGTGGACGTGGAGACATTGAACCTGGCCATTCCCTATCTCTTCTCTCATCAGCATAACTGAATTCCCGCTCAACTTCACTACGGAAATGTTGTACTCTCTGACCCCTCATCCGATCTTCCATCGCAGTACCAACACGAACCTGCTCCTCATCCTCGGTGTCATCTTCTTCAAACCTCCTCTGACCTCTCCTTCTTGGAAACAGAGGATACTGTCCCGCTGATGGAGCAGGAGGGGCGGTAGCCTTGACAGCATAGGGAGGTGGTGTTGTTTTTTCTTCTATTTCTGCGCCACTGTTTGTCTCTCCAACATTTTGTACGCTCTGAGATAACAAAGCTAACTGCTTGTACACCTCCACTAATTGCTTTTGTTGTTGGTGACTTTTATTAAGCTTACTACGCTCCCAAAATGATGTACAAATTGTTTGTTTGGTTTGTATGTCATCAAGCAATTTTTGCTGTTCTTTCACTTTTGTCCAAACTAATTGTGTTAGGTTTTCTGTTGATTTTTCTGAATTTTCTGCTGCTCTCACAATTTGTATGATTAACGCATCTAATTGTTTGCACTTACCAGGGTCTGCTGCATGAATTATGGCTATCACCGCCTGAACCCTGATCATTTGTTCATGTAGAGATTCTTTTTGACAGGTCTGTTTCTCCTTTATGTGTGCCATGATCGCCTTGTCACAACATTCACTCAAAAAGCTTTATTTCCACAATTGTTTCTCCCATGCACCGAGTTCTCTTGTGTAACACAGTAAAAAAAAGTCTGAAAAACGTCTGAGGAGCTCCCCTTGTGTTCAGGCTTTTATTTCTGTGTTAAACAACAGCTCCCTCTGCTAGCAGACTCATGGCAGCACCACACATATCAGTCACATGAAGAACACCTTAAACACCTACATCTGAGTCCACACAAACATTTACCAAACAATCAAAAATTCCTAATTTGAAACTAATTGAGATCTCTTTTCCCTAAAATGATGATTCACCTTAAAAAAACTTAAAGAAATGCGACGCAAAGTATTCTAAAACGAATTAAACACAAGCCCAAATCATGCAACCTCTCTGGGGTTGCTTTTCTCTTTTTTTTCTCTACAGACCTCTTCGGTCACCTTCCCCAGTGCGATTCCACTGCGCTAATCCGCAAGTTTAGCCCAAGGCACTCTGGGAGCTATAGTTTTCACCTCACGCGTTAACTTCCGGCGACCCCTCCACGACGCCAGGCATCGGTTACGTACGACCTCCAAAACAAGCTGCGGCTGTTCAACTACTCACGAGCGGCCGTGAAACAAGCTGAACGACCTCACCAGCTACTCAAAGGATCGAACGCACCGGAAACGCTTTTCTAAACAAGACAGTGAAACAAGTCTTCGTGACTCCCACTACTCACGCGGACGAACGGATCAGCCCCACGTGAAACAAGCGGCCACAAACGGCTACTCACGGCCTGAACAGAAAACGTTTATTCCCCAAAAGTATGTAATTAGAACCTCAACGTTCGATCACCTCGTGATTACTTTAATCAGACGTGTGCGCGCCCCACACGCTCCTCGGCCGCACTCGGGCGGGGAGAGGCCGTAGCCCACTGGTCCCGAACCGAACCGAACCGACCCCTTGTCTGCTTAAACTGAAAACGTATCTGTGAACCCCTTTTAACCAACCAAATTATTTATTCTAACTTAACAAGAGTCCTTTATCTCGAGAGACTCTCTCGTACTTTAGTGCAGTAAATTTGGATATTAGGCCAAATTGTTGTTTTGAATAATTCACGGTATCAACTTACCTTTCTGTTGTTTTTTGGGCCCACTGCACTCAGTCCACGAAGTTCTGCTCGGCTATTTCAACAGGCCACCTGGTTCATCACATCGGCTGGTCACCAGAACTGAAGGAATTCAGTTTGGATGTTCAAATGAGCCAGGCGTCTCTTGAAGCAAATATGATTTATTGAAAAAGATACAGGTTAACAGAATAAGCAGACATCATTAGATCAATGTGCACACACGATCTGAGGATTCGTTGAACAGACCTGTCGCTCGAAGTCTTCTCAAGGAATGCCAGCTCACCCCTTCTTGGTGTGAGATATCATAAAATGTTTTGGGCTTTTGCTGTTGTCTTATTGGTCAGCCGAACTGATAACGATGGTTGCCATAGCAACTGAGATTTATAGCAGGGCCAAGGTCTCTCTGCAGTGACCTGCATTAGATTGTGTGCACCTCTTTGTTTCAGCATAAGAGTCTAAGAAGAGTTTAGATTCAAACTGGTTTTACATTTATATTTATCCTGTGAACATTCTGTGTCCTAAACTAAGTGTATTGCATAAACTAAGTGTATTAATAAAGATGTACCTGTTCTTTAGATCAGCCAAATTCTGTGTCTGTGTGCCATCCCCCTCTCTGGAATGTGTTGACCTCCGAGAGTTGCTGCAAGCTGCAGGTCTGCTCAACACTGCACACCGGTGAGATTAACATGTGCACAGTGCATTAAGCATCTAAACATGATTGTATAAAACCTTTGTGATTACATGAAACACAGTTGTGAATGAGTATATAGGTTTAATCATAATAGCGTATATAATGGTGATTTATCCTTCAGCGACCAGCCGGATCCCCCGAAGAGGACCCCCACCTCAACACCACACGAAAAATACATCATACCAAATACAATCACCCAAAAACAAAAAA
Organism: Garcialebias charrua; assembly: GCA_038048925.1. Classification (NCBI taxonomy): domain Eukaryota; kingdom Metazoa; phylum Chordata; class Actinopteri; order Cyprinodontiformes; family Rivulidae; genus Garcialebias; species Garcialebias charrua. The sequence continues at coordinate 9,967 of JBBPBX010032747.1, forward strand.
TCAACCAAATCTAACGCAACCTCCATCTGACTCCAAAGCTAATCAATAACCCAACACCAAAACAATAATCACAAGCCACAAATCACTCCACCAAGACATAAGAGGATAAATGTAATCATCCCTTTAACCCCATCCTTGGAGTGCTCTGCCTGACCCCTCATCAACTCCACAGGTATCTGGACTCGGCCAAATACATGTGATCCCTCTCATCCGGCAGAGAACTGCGTCTGGCCTCTCTCTGACTCCAAAATCAACCCTCCAGATCAACATCCAAACACCCCATTCACATCCCAAACTGACCCCATTATTAATCATCAAAACACACCCAAAAACAACAAACCCATCTAAGAATTAACGTCCTTAGGACAAATGCGCACCTCTCCATTCCATCTCCAAACACCACCCAGCCACTACAGGTATCTGCTCTCTGCCAAATACAGGTGAGTTTGTGCAGCAGGCGATGGCCTGCACCCCGCCTGCACCAGGGGAAACACCGTCCCAACATCATCCACCTCCCTAGGAGCAATCATTTTTAAGATCCTCACCCATGCACAAGGTGTCACACACCCCATAAATAGGCAGAACAGCAGAAAAACTCCCAGCGGCAAGGCCAAGAGCTTGACCATCACCTGAGGCCATGACCCTCTCGTGAACCAAGACAGTGCATGCCACAGCCCTGTATGCGCCACCTCCGTCTGATGCTCCTGAAGCTCTCTCAGATGGCGCAGGGCCGCTGTCACCCTGACCTGCGGATCTGCAACAGACACATCAGGTATATAGGTACAGCAGGTGTTCTCATCAATCATCTCACACACTCCATTTCCAGACGCCCTGAACAAATCCAACAGCAATTTATGATGTAAAGACGCAACGCGCAGGGCCCACAGCTCTGCAGAGGTGGTCCCTAACACCTGCACCGACTCATAAATGAACATCCCAAAGTGGTAATCTAAAGCTTCTCTGCGTAACAGGTGATCTCCGACATTCGATCCCGGGAAGAAGCCACGCTTCCATTCCACTGGGACCTCTGAACCCCAAGAAGACTCGAGCTGACTGACGTCAGAAGTCTGCGACCGTCCCACATAGTGAGAACCGTTACTCAAAGACACCAGGTACGACCCCTCTGTAACTGCAACCGGTGCACAGCACCCAGTCCAGTTCACTGGCAAGGTCAGGAAAACCTGATGTCCACACAGCCAAGCCAGGGCCTCAACCGGATACGTACCATTGCTGCCAGGCACACCCATGAACTCCCTTCCTGGATGGTACACCGCTCGGCACCTCTCCACAGGGAGTGACCCCACTACCACCTGATAAGAGACCTGATGATGGATGCGGTGCACACAGACAGGAAACTGTCCACTGGATGGCCAATCTACAAATTGAGCTAACACCATCGGGTGTGATAATGTACTCAATTTGCACCACTTAGGCTGACATTGCAGGTGCTCCATGTAGAATCCTCTGGAGCTAATCTGCAGAACACAAAATGACAACATCCGGTCAAGAGGTTTAATATGCAATGGCAGCTGTGATTCAGCAACAGGAAGTGGGGTACAGATGTAAGACTCAGACCTGTGGTGCCCCCTGGCCAAGAACCGCGCATATCTGTACCAAGAATTCCTCTGAAAAATTTCAGACAAATTCAACGACAGACGCTCAGCAGCCTGTACCTGGGTCCACTCTCCCTGCACGAGGACATCTCTCTTGTCCCTCTGATGAGGTACGGGATGACAGCTCGGATGACCTGGTATCACACAGAAATACTCCAACAACAGAATGATAGAAACGATAATCAATGACCCCACACCTCCAGCCACCATTAGCCTCTTCTGCCCCTCAGCCATGCTTGACCTAGTTCGAAATCCTCTACAGTGTCACACTTTAAACCCTGAAACGTGATGATGAAACACAACAGAAACACAAATTACCCCCTTCTCAGTTAAATCTGCAGAACCTGAAAAGGCAAATACACATGAAAAATCAGTTTTGAAAAACCAACCACCAAACGCATGCACAGTTAACAAAATCTTCTTTTTCTCCTTCCTTTTTTTATTAACACAGGAAATCACTGGAACCGCACCTGTAAGAAATACATTCTCAAAATGAATAAATCACTCTCCCATTGAAATTTTGAACCAGAAATAAGGAATTGTTCAAAAAACCCTAATATTTTATGATTTTAACACTGAAATTGAAAAATGTAACTCCAAGCCCTTGAAAGTTAGACCTGGTAATGAATTAAAGTATGTGTTGTTCTGTTTGCCTCTAATTTTAGGAAAGAAGTAAGATTAATTGATAAAAGTTAAAAGTTAAAATGTAGCAGCGGATAGTTGACAACTAAACCAACACTAAGATAAGAAATAGTAGTAGAATGTAACACTAATTTAATATTAAAGGTGAAATCTAATATCTAATCCTGTGTGTGATCTTTAAAATGTGTGATTTAAGATTTAAATTATGCAATATTGATGATTTAATAATGCGAAAATAGAAACACCTGTAAAATTTAAAACACTGTTCCAGTTCTTCTGATTTTAAAGTAACACTCTGATTCCTGTTCTCGTTAGATCTTTGTTGAAAGCTGCATTCTTCAGAGGCCACCACCCTTTTCTTGGGCTGCAGATTGCTGAAGATTATAACCCAGTTGGTACTTTGTTCAAATTTCCCCGTTCCACTGGTCAAGCAAAAACTGCCCCTGACCCAAAGAGAATGGTTGACCTCCTCTTTTATGCTCCTCTTGATGTGGCCTGCCTTGTTAAGCTGCAATCATGCAACTGGCTCTTCTCTCTCAAAGCAACAAGGCAGACAGGCCTGGGGCCAGGGGGAACTGTTTCCCTATCGTTCTGGCCCCCTTTCAAAAGCAAGCACAAAGATGCTCCTCAGGAAGACAGGTGTTTTCAGGAAGCTTCACCACTCGAACCAGAACACCTCACGAACAGATGACTTCCACGGCAGAGGAAGTGAAACGATGAAACGGTGAAACCCACACCTTCCTCGAACCCGTTCTCAAGGATGAAGATGCAGGACAGCCCACCGCTCGTGTGGACCGCTCACTCCAGTTGCAAAGCCGGAGCTCTCAGCTGTGCCGCTCCTTCAGAGCTGCCTCACTTGATGTGATGACCTTTGAGACCCCTTTTCCGGACCCCTCTCTGGCTGTGCCTCTCCCTCTCTGGCGCGGAGCTAGTGATGTGCGCCTCGACAGCTCAGCTGTGCGCACCCCCCCTTTGGCTCAGGCCACTCTCTTTTAGAGGCCCTGAGAACCACCCCAGGTGTCAGTGAACCTTCTGGCCTCGTTCAGGCTTTGCACTCTCAGGTGTAACGGATCCAAAGATCTGTAGATGGAAGCTGGACAAACAACTATTAGTCTCTCAAAATACATTATATGCGACATTACAACAACCCTTATCCCCTATCTACAGATGTCCTCAGCCCTAATGGCCATTTTGTAAAGCCCAAATCAATTAATTTTAGTCTGTGCACAGATTACAGCCAATTTTCCAAAAGTGTACTAACATGCTTGAGGCCTAAAGTATTTCTAACATTCACTAGATCTGCATTACTAAAATGTGTAGCATTATCTGATCTGATTTTTACAGGAAACCCATGACATGGAATGTAACAATTTATTAAAAAATTTAGGACCGGTTCGTTGTCTTCTCTTTTAATTTTTAATTTTTATTTTTATGCCCCTGGTCAGCCGGTGAGTGTGGCACGCCAACCATAAATTTCTGAACCCTTTTACCGGTTTGAGCATGTCTGTACAACCAATTATTATCTCATGACCCAGTGTCCTCACGGTCGAAAATTTTCCTTGTTCGCGCGACCTCCTCGTCTGTTGAGCCTCACGCAATGAACGCACAGCGCCATGTTCTGATCAGAGAATTTAAATGTGTGTGTGCCACCAGCTGAACTTCTCTTCATCTGGTGTGCCCCACACGCGCGAGTCCTGCTGTTCCTCCAAAATCCGCTTCTCTTCCATCTTCTGGATGAATTCACAATCCATCCTGCCCCACTTCAACTCCATGGTCCTGTTCCCAGTGGCTCTCTTCAGGAGCCGCCACTGTGTTCTGGTGCTATGACCACATTTTTGTTCTAATTGATATATCCGGATGTTCTGCTTCCAAATCAGCTTGACAGTTTACTGTAGATGTTTATTAAGTGTCTGTGTGTCGGTAATGTTAAGCCTGTGTTACAATTTCTCACATCTGCCCCATGTGTCAGTTTCCCTCTGCTGTCCAAAACCCTCTCTGTCCACTGAAATCACTTCCCTCTCCGACCAACACCTGCGCCTCCTGTGTTTTTTTTATCCTGCAAATTTGTTCTCGCCTTGTCATCAACTTGAGCTCTCCTCATCTTTGAAAGCTTATTTCTACTTAATTGATCCTATCTGGCCTGATTAACGATCCAATTTATGCGGCTTAGCTATACTCCTGAATTTCAACTCAGCCGTTGTACACACCAGACTCCCAGAAAGGCATTACCTCGAGGAGAACTGCCATTATTTATCTAACCTTTAAAACCCAATATGAATAATTGTGGTGACACCAATTTTACCTGGGAAAATATTCACAAACTCATTTTGCTGTAGGCCTCGGGATGAGAGCCTTGTTATTTTGTTTAAGAGCCTTCTGGAACCGGGAGGAGCAGACAAACAGAGCCCACAAATCAGTATTAACCTAATAATTATGTGACCTGCGGTGGCCTGTTCTATGTGTCATCATTAAATAATGCACTTTACGTTTGGACCCTGAGACTGAGGCCCCAGTGTGACTCAACCGATTCAAATGGTAGGCCGACGCCTTCACGGGTTGCTGGAATGAGTGACTCCTGACAGCTGTTCCACATGCTCATGCTCTGGTCGTGTGAGCTTGTCCATTGTTCAGCTTATGTCAGCTTCAGTGACACGCCACCTCGTTCTGGTAGCTGTCTCGTGCAGGGTGCCCCAAGCCCCGATTTCACTTGATTTCACGTTGTGTTTGCTGACTTTGACATCTGTTTGTGTCCTGGACTGTTCTTTTGTTCAGGTCGTTGCCTTGAACTATGGCTGAGGAAGTTCATGATGACAGTTCTTTGCTTTTTCCTTCAACTGTCTTTGTCTTGTGTCCATTCATGAGTGAGAGGTCTTGCTCTCACTTACTGGCAGCTGTCGCTCTCAGAGTCAAAATGAACCATGTAGACATCAACTTTATGCATTCAAATCCAATTGACCCACCACTGCTACCCCAATCCCCTGACAAACGCAAAAGTATCATGCATTTTGGTTGAATCCTAGCTCATGGCAAATTACAATTATGTGTTCTGTAAGAAAGAGGTCTGTCTGTCTCATGCTCCCCCTCCACGCACTGTGTGCTGTCAGGCTGTAGACTGAAAAAGAAATACGAGTAATTGTCTAATAATAACGCCAATAATATTACTAGACGAAAATTCAAAAGTGAAATCTTTTCGGCATTTGTCTCCCAGAACACATCTCGTTGGATCTGGTCGGCACAACGTTTTTTTCTTTCCCTAATTTAAATTCAAAAGCAAAAAATTTACAAAAAAGTTCTTACATCAAATTGAAAGTGAATTTAACCTCGACCCAAGACTGTCTCACATCTCTCTAGAACTCTCGTGCGTCTAATAGATGCTCTTAAAATTCCCAAAGTAAGCTTTTGCTCTGTGTCTGATTTCTAGATAATGTTTCACCTCACCTTCTTGATCGTCTCTCTGACACTTTCACAACCCCTCAGTGGCCCCCTCTCTCTTGGGCCCGATCCTACATTCTCCATCTCCTGCCTCCTGTCTTCTTCTCAACTTCCTGGTGCACCTTTCTGTCTCAACTTCCTGTTTGCTCTCTCTCTCCTGCATCAACTTTCTCTTCACTTTCTTGATCACCTCATCTCTCTCTGTCAAATCTTTTCATCTTCCTCCACATTTCTGGCTGCTCCTCTGTCGCCCCCCAGTCCTCTCTGACATTTCACTTCTGTCCTTCTACTCAACATCCCCACATCTTCTGTCTGACCGACTTACTGTTTACTGTTAGCACGGTGGCACAACTGGTAGAGCTGCTGCCTCTCAGCGAGAAGGTTGCCGGTTCAAATCCTGGTCCGGGGCCTTTCTGGATGGAGTTTGCATGTTCTCCCCGTGCATGCGTGGGTTTCCTCCGGGTACTCCGGTTTCCTCCCACAGACCAAAAAACATGCTTGTTAGGCTGATTGGTGACTCTAAATCACATATGTCAAAGTGCCGGCCCCCGGGCCAGATCCGGCCCGTGAAGCAATTATTTATGGCCCTTTGGATGATATTTAATAACTATTAGATCCGGCCCGCAAGCCACAGCTGCCCGCTGGTGTTTTGTACATGGCACGGAGTCGATCAAACTATGGAATGGATTTTCGGAACGGAGTCGTGTCTCATGAACCCAGAGTAATGAGACCCGCCTCAAATTCAGGAAATCCATTCCATAGTTTGCAGCCAGCAGCTCCAACGTGCAGACTCGGTGAGTAACATTTTAGCTAACAGTTAGCCAACTGTTCATCGTAACATGTCCGCTGTGTGGATGTATTTTACACTAAATACCATAAGACAGCAACGTGCAAGGTCTGCAGAAAGCCCCCGGTAGACCTGCGCGTACTGCCTGTACGCCTCTGTACGACGTACGTACGCTGAGGCACAAGCGTAGCCCCGCGTAGCCAGGGCACGAACGCGCAAAGCTCTTTTTTTACGACCGCGCACGCTTGCGCGGTGTCTGACCATAAACTTCCCCGGCGCCGGACTGTTTTGTATGTTACACAAATGAATTAAATTCCCCTTCTTCATCGCTGATCAGGACTTTTGTTTTGTTTTTTTGCCAAAAGTCAAGTAAAAGCTTAATCCTCCGTTCACTCCATGACTGAAATGAATGAATTCATGTCCTACCTGGCTGCGGGAGGTTTTAAATATTTCCTGGTGGGCTGTGGGCTGCAGGAAAAGCGCTCCCTGTTTTTTTCCCCCCACTTTTTATAATAATAATAATAATAATAATTAATTCAATTTATAACGCACTTTTCATTACTGAAAATCTCAAAGTGCTACACATATATTGAATGCTACACACATTCATAAACCGGTGGCGGCAGACTACCATGCAAGGTGCTTTCCAGTCCTACCGGGAGCAACTCAGGGTTAAGTGTCTTGCCCAAGGACACAACGACACATGGTGCGGGTCCCGGGAGTCGAACCGCCAACTTTCCGATCGGGAGACGACTGCCATTACCACTACACCACGGCCGCCCCGTTTTTATTAACATATAAAGTTAGAAAGACCGCAGCGGCTGCAGCCGAGCTACCACAGCTGAAGCCAGCTGGTTGTCCCGCTCGAGCTGTCAATCATTTCAGTAGGCGTGTCAGCAAGTGACCAATCAGCGACCTCAGTTTGTCCCCTCTGCACGCAGCTGCTCACATTACATCAAGGATTTGGAGCGAAAACGCGAGCATTTAACGTGAGAAAGAAAACAGAGCTCTGCCAGCGAACGCGTGCGCACAGAATGCGCACGTAGAGTGGCGTATAGGCAGGACGCTCAGCTTTGCCGGAGCCTAAAGAGCTTTGCGCGTTCGTGCCCTGCGGGGCTACGCTTGTGCCTCAGTGAACGTACGTCGTACAGAGGCGTACAGGCAGTACGCACGTCTACCGGGGGCTTACCGCTTCACAATGGCAAAAAAATGTTGTGTTTTCATCAACATACCGGAGAAAACACTGAGAATGGACTACGTTCAGTGCTAGAACCACTGCATGACCCACGTCACTTCCACCTTCCATTCTTTCCATGGGAGTGTCACAACTCTCTCTTTATACGGCACTGAATTAGACTCTAATGAAACTAAAAATACATGTTCATTTTTCTGTGTTAGCAAAATATTTGTATTTCAAGCTGAGCTGTGACATGTAACATGAGTTAAAATATGTCTCTGACTTCCTGTCCTCAGTGTCTGGGTGTCAACAGACCACGACGAGATCGAAAAAGTGGCCATAGCCTGGGGGGCCAAAGTCCACCGGAGAAGTCGGAAAGTTTCCAAGGACTGCTCCAGCTCCCTGGAGACCATAACGGAGTTTATCAAAAGCAACGACGGTACCAGAACCTGACACAGCCTTGTTTTAATCAGTCCCTGTTCCTGATGCATGATCAATAATCCAGATAGAAAATAGTTTTTTAACGGAGTTTGTTGCAGCTCCTCAGAATGATGAAGACATTAGGCAACAAGAAGAGTCTGTCCAGAGGACCTGAGTTAACTTTTTTAAGATTGTCCCTGTTTGGTTTTGAATAACTTTCTTGTTTCGGTGCAACCAGAAGTGGACGTGATCTGTAACATACAGGCCACGTCTCCGTGTCTCCACCCGTCTCACCTGGAGAAGGCCTTGAAGAAGTTCCTGGAGGACGGCTACGACTCTGTCTTCTCGGTGGTCCGGAGACACCAGTTCCGCCTCGAGGTCCAGGAAGGAAGTGAGTGAGCAGATCAGCTCAACTCTGACCTGACTCTCAAAGATTCTCCTTTTATTTATTTATTTATTTGGTCCCAATCACCTTCTGCTGGTTTGTAACTGAACATCGTCAACTTTGTTAGTTTCTTTAAGGTTTGTGAAGAACTTTATGAAACACCATGACATGTCGAGTGCAGCAGTGTGGAGTTATCTATTAGAGTAAAACACTCTTGCAATTCAATTCAGTTTATTTATAAAGCACCAAGTCACAACAGAAGTTGTCTCAGGACACTGAACAGAAACATTCATATATAAAATAATAATTGAACATTATTTATCTGAGGAGCAGACTGCTTTGAGTTTAACTCCATCACAGAACTCTCATCTTGAACAAGCATGAAGGTGACAGTGGAAAGAAAAAAACTCGCTCATGAGGACGAAACCTTCAGCAGAACCAGGCTCAGGACAAGTGGCCATCTGCTTCAACTGACTGGGTTTGAGAGGAGCAGATACACAATGGCAGGTCAAGAATCACATGTTAATATAAAATAGTATCAAATGAAAACTATTCAATTTTAACAATTCATTTTATGAAATAAGGTCAATTTGCCCTCTAGTAATCTAAGCCTATAGCAGTATAACAAACCAACCCTAACTATAGGATTTATCAAAAAGAGTCAGCGTCAGAGAATCTTTGTAATTCGCACCACATCTGGTACATGTGATGAAACGAGATTATGTACACAGAGTCCCAGTTACATCCAACAACAAAAAGTAAAAAAAAAACATTAATAACATCTAAGATATGAACTAAGAAAAACATAAACTAAAAATACACTAAGCACTAATATCATAGAAAAACATGACTCCAAACAGCAGCACGAACATGAGTCTGTATGTATGGGGAGCCGTTTTAGCCAAAATGAAATAAATAAATAAAATGGATAAAAATGGTGATAAAAATGGTTAAAATGGTGAAATAAATAGTTATTTGTCATTCATTAACCTATTTTCACCTATTTTCCCACTTTTACTTAATCAATTTTTCATTTACCAATTTTCCCATTTTTACTTAATCAATTTTTCATTTACCTCTTTTCCCATTTTTACTTAATCAATTTTTCATTTACCTCTTTTCCCATTTTTACTTAATCAATTTTTCATTTACCTCTTTTCCCATTTTTACTTAATCAATTTTTCATTTACCTCTTTTCCCATTTTTACTTAATCAATTTTTCATTTACCTCTTTTCCCATTTTTACTTAATCGATTTTTCATTTACCTCTTTTCCCATTTTTACTTAATCAATTTTTCATTTACCTCTTTTCCCATTTTTACTTAATCAATTTTTCATTTACCTCTTTTCCCATTTTTACTTAATCAATTTTTCATTTACCTCTTTTCCCACTTTTACTTATTCCATTTTTCATTTACCTCTTTTCCCATTTTTACTTAATCAATTTTTCATTTACCTCTTTTCCCACTTTTACTTATTCCATTTTTCATTTACCTCTTTTCCCATTTTTACTTAATCAATTTTTCATTTACCTCTTTTCCCACTTTTACTTATTCCATTTTTCATTTACCTCTTTTCCCATTTAACAAGAATTTGTTTTGTCTTTTTCCATTTACCTGATTTGGTATTTCACATTTTCTTTAATCAATTTCTCATACAATCCCTTTTTTTAACCCATTTTTCTTTCACCTGTTTTTCATTCAACATCTGTTTGAAAAACTTTTCATTTTCCCATTTGTTTATTTCCCTTATTTATTTAGTATTTCCTTATTTTCTTATTCATTTCACGCAAACTTGGGAAAAGAATAAATGCAAATGAGGAGAGGCGTCATCGGTGTACAATGGCAGCCCATTGGTTGGTTAGATACAACTGCAGCACTGGACTTCCCCTCCGTAAAGCAGTCTAGCAATGGCGAGTTACAGAAGCAGACAGCCACCGTTTCCTGTTTTGGACTTTCAGAATAAAAGCTTGCTTCTCGACGCCGCAGTGTGTAGAGATGCAAAGTTCGCGCTGTTGCTCTTGTTTTGAAAATAAATACCTTCGTGTCTTTGAACGGACGTGAAAGCTTTATGGAAGCGTCCGTTTGTTTTGGTGAAGCAGAGGGAGCACGTTCCGTCTCAAACTTGTCCTAAATGCTGATAAAACAAAATCGTTCTTTAGTTTTAGCAGGTCGTTTTCGTAAATGAGCCCATGAGGCTCTATAAGATTTACCTGACTAGATAAAGGTTGAATGAATACGAAGCTGAAGTTAGCTTCCGATTCCAGCTTCCAATTCGGCAAATGACTAAAGGGATATTACAACTAATTTTTCAGTACCTTGAGCGGGTTTAATCTGCTCTAGCTCAAAAACTACAACACCTAGACTCTTCAAACCAGGACTAGATTATTCTACACTAATAGAAGGATATATAAAACTAAGTTTGAGCTTTGTGAAACCTTTTTCTGATTTGTGAAACTTCAACAAAGTTTGTTTTTTTATCATTTTTAGGCTACTGCACCATATTCAGAGTCAGAGAGTCTTTATTGTCATTTGCACCGCATGTGGTACATGTGATGAAAACAAGATTATGTACACGGGGTCCCAGTTACATCCAACAACAAATGCAAGAGAAAAACAGTAATAACATCTAGAATTAACTAAGAAAAACATCAACTAGTAATACACTAAGCCCTAATGTAGTGGAAAAACATCATTATAAACAGCAGCACGAACATGAGTCTGTATGAGCAGATGGTCACAGATGAACACAGCAACAAGAAAACAGATCAGCATCAGCATGATGTGATATTTTGCAGTGTTTATTATTTATTTATTTATTCATGAGTCTAACAGCCTCAGGGTAGAAGCTGTTCCTCAGTCTAGTGGTTCTACATTTGATGCTCCTCAACCTCCGTCCTGAGGGGAGTGGGGCAAAGAGTGAGTGTGCTGGGTGAGTGAGGTCTTTCATGATGCAGGTGGCTCTTTTCCTGCATCTGGAGGTGTAGATGTCTGTGATGGTGGGGAGACTGACTCCAACATCTTCTGTGCAGCCTTCACCACTCTCTGTAGAGCTTTTCTTTCTGCAACTGTGCAGCCTCCATGCCACACGTTGATGCTGGAGCACAGGATGCTCTCCACTGCACACCTGTAGAACGAGGTGAGAACTGGGCTGCTCAGACCAGCTCGTCTCAGCCGTCTGAGGAAGTAGAGTCTCTGATGACCTTTCTTGATCAGGCTGGTGGTGTTGTTGCTCCAGCTGAGGTTATCATTCATGTGTACACCCAAGTATTTGTAGCTGGAGACCACTTCCACCACTGATCCACCTATGTTCAGTGGGGCGTGGGTGTGTTTGTTCCTTCTGAAGTCCACAATCATCTCCTTTGTCTTCTTCACATTCATGTGAAGATTATTCTCTTTGCACCAGCTCTCCAGGTGTTCCACCTCCTGTCTGTAGCTGGACTCATCATTGTTTGTGATGCATCCCACCACCGCTGTATCATCTGCAAACTTAACAATATGACAGCCTGGATGTGTGGCTGTACAATCATATGTGAGCAGAGTGAACAGAAGGGGGCTCAGCACACATCCTTGAGGAGAGCCAGTGCTGAGGGTTATGGTGGAGGAGGAGAAGTTGTGGATCTTCACGGACTGTGGTCTGTCTGTTAAGAAGTCTAGTACCCAGTTACAAATGGAGGGGCTTAGTCCAAGTGTAGATAGTTTGTCTATCAGAGTTTGGGGGATCATGGTGTTGAAGGCAGATGTGAAGTCCACAAAGAGCAGACGCACGTATGAGTCCTTCTGATCCAGGTGGGTGAGAGCAGTGTGGACCACGGAAGAGATGGCGTCCTCTGTTGATCGGTTCTCGCGGTATGCATATTGATGAGGGTCCTCGTTGATGTTGACGGTTGCCTTGATGTGGGACATGACCAGTTTCTCATATTAGACCTGGTCCAGCTCAGAAACCACAACACCTGGACTCTTCAAACCAGGACTATATTATTCTAGACCAGGGGTCTGCAACCTGCGGCTCTGGAGCCACATGCGGCTCTTTGGCCCCTCCGCATTGGCTCTTGCAAGTTTTGACCAAAATTAACATAAACTGAATTTTATAGGATGTTATACTGTACCCAAAACAAACAAAAAAAGTAGTTTTAGCAGTTTTCCTGTAATTTAATTTGCAAATATGTGGATACTAGTACATAGAATAAATTATACTCGCTTTAACTTCATGCTTTATTTCTTCTAGGATACTCATAGCCTGGTTAAAACCAGACCCTGTCCTTCACTTCGCTTCAGACAAGGGTCTGGGACCTCTCCATTGACAACCAATTCTTGCTGGAGGCGTGGCCTCTGCTGATGGCTGCTCCCCCGTGGTCTGCTGAACTTGACTTCAGCTCCGCCTCCTGCTGAATTTTCTCTCGCTCCGTTGCATATTGTGTTTATATGTTAATAAAACGCAGGGGCGGATCTAGAAAAATATCTATGGGGTGGCAAGGATGTTTCAGGGGGAGGCAACACCCTCCCCCTCCACACACATACACACACATACATATATATACAGTATACAGGTAGTCCTTGACTTACGACGCCCCTGACTTACGACGTTTCGGACTTACGAACGCATCTCATTATAAAAAATAAAAATAAAACTTTTTTTAAATAATAAATCAATAAATGTACAGTACTGTACAGTTACCAAGCACTTAGCCTATCCTAACACAGTTAAGGAGTGAGTTGAATTGTCTCCCTCCTCCCTAGCAGGCTCCATTCACATAAAGGGAGCTAGCTCCCTTTATGTGAAAGGGAGACAATTCAACTCACTCCTTCATCTTTAAAAACTGTTTATTTTTTTTAAGGAATTTAAAAAATATAAATAAATAGATGTACAGTACTGTGCAAAAAACAATATATATGTAGTTTATAGTTTACATCCCCAAATCTGAAATGTACAAACTTCTGGAGCTTTACTGTTGTAGATGGTTTGATGTGAATGTTTCCTTATAACCTATATCTAACTCGATTGTCCTTATAGGTTTCAGTTCCATCTATGTTATTCTTAATCGTGAAGACCCATCTACCCCCCACTGCATTTTTATTTTCTGACAGTCTGGTCAGTATAAATGTTTTGTTCTCCGTTAAGGATTCCATCTCTTCTTTCATTGCTTCTATCCATTTTACAGCTTTAGGTGAATTTATTGCTTCTCTGTAACTTTGTGGTGTACTAAACACTGAACGATAGCAATATTCAACATTTATCTCTTTATTATCAGCACTCTCAGCCATACATTCATAGTCTTTTAAATGTGCTGGTGCTTTTCTTTCCCTTTCAGAACGTCGCAGACCCTGTTCATCTGCATTTTGTCCATCACTTGTGCTTTCTTCTGCTGAAATAGGTTCAGATGAGACCTCTTGTGTTTCCTGTCTAACACTTGTGCTCTCTACACTCACTGCCGGTTCAGTAGAACTCCCATGTGCTCCCTGTGACACCTGGTGTTCTACTCCTGACTCTGACTTAACAGGGATAGTTCTTCTATATCTAAAAACATCATCAAGCATGTCAGGATTGTCCTGAGTTAGCCTTTCATTCACAGTTTGAGTTTGCCATTCATTTATATTATGAGCTACAAATTTAACCAGTCGATGTTTGAAGATTTTTCCTGTGTTTGGGTAATAGACTAAATATGCAGGGCTGTATTTATCATAACCCACAAAGATACCTTTATCATACCTCGGATCTAGCTTTTTCTTAATTTGTCTATATGCATAGCACACACACCCAAATTCTTTCATTTTAGAAAGGTCAGGCACCTTTCCTGTCAGCAGGTAATATGGAGTTTGTTTCAATCGGTTGTTGAAACACCTGTTTCTAATTACTGCAGAAGCCATTACAGCATAAGCCCACAACTCTTTAGGTAGACTACTTTCTCTTAACATACATCTCGCCATTTCAAGCAATGTTCTCCAGCTTCTTTCAGCTGTACCATTCTGATGCGGTGAATAAGGTGCAGATGTCTCATGTCTGATAGAATTAGTACTCATTAAAGACTGAAAGTCTTTTGACGTGAACTCTGTACCGTTATCAGATCTAATGCATTTTATTTTGCCATATGGGGCAACATCTGCAATAAACTTTTTGGTAGCTCTAGCTGTGTCACTATTAGCTTTAAGAAAATAAACAAATATTGTACCAGAATAGTCATCTGTAAATGCTATTGTGTACCTGAAACCGCCTTTTGCAGCAGGCTCGATTGGACCAGCTAAATCAGTATGAACTAATTCAAGAGCGTTTTCTGCTTTTGCATCAGCTTGTCTGTTTCTGTATTGACAGAATTTACCCAAAATGCAAGTTTCACAGTCTAGGTTCGTTTTATCACCCTTCCCTTTAATTTTCATGCCTTTTACCACGTTTTCTAATTTTAGCAGGTCTTGGAAATTACAGTGGCCTAAAATTTTGTGCCACTCCTGAATGTCATAACAACCTAAAATCACATTATTTTGTTCGTCCTCATAATTTTTATTGTCATCCCAGCGTTTGAACCTGTTAACATCAGTGATGATGTGTGAGGTCGCTCCGGTGTCCACCATCAGGCCTCTCTGTTTCCATCCGCTGATTTGTGCGTCGTTTGTCTTGAATGCGAATGAGTGATCATCCTCCACTTCATCGGTCGCTTGGTTCACATTCTCCATCTTCTTTCGCCAACAGTTACTCTCTGCATGACGTGGACTCTTACACACACGGCACCACTGTCGCTGTGTTTTATTCTTCGGACACTGCCTTGCTCTGTGTCCCCCCAGTCCACAGCTGTAACAGATGAGCTCCTCGTTTCCTCCTTGTCTTCGCACTGCTCCGCTCCTGTAGCCACTTGCTGTCATCACATCATCCTTGTCCACATTTGTATTAAAGTTTACAGTGCTTTCGTAGCTTCTCAGCTTCACTTTAAACTCAGCAAATGTTAATTGGTCGTCGCTGTTCTGTGTGATGTGGACTACAAATGGTTTGTAAGGTTCTGGTAGACCTTTCAACACCATGGCGACCAGAAGTCCGTCACTCAGTGTTTCACCGGCGTTTCTCAGAGCAGTAATCGCAGTTTCAGCTCTTATAATAAAGTCTGTGACAGTTTCACTTGCCTTTTTCTGGAGGGATGTCAGTTCTGTATACAGGCTGATTACTCGCGGTTTTCCTCTGCCCGCATAATGGTCTCGCAGGATTTGTAAGGCTTTCCTGCCGTCGTCTGCTGTCTCTCTCATAATCAGAGACAAACTTTTGTCATCAAGAAACTGTATCAGCTCTGCATAAGCCATCTCATTCTTCACTGCGTCATCCTCCTCTACCTCCGCATCTGGTTCGACTTTTAGCAGAATGGTATTTTTCAGACCTTGTAGTCGGAGGTGTCCCAGGAACTTCGTTTCCCACAGCTCATAGTTCTGTTCTTCTCCGTCGAAGCACATCCTTTGCCAACGACCTTCCAACTCCCTTCTGGGCCCATAACCTGTTCGGTTCGTCATCTTGGGCAGGACAGGTCGGACAAAGAACGGAGATCCAGCTTTTAGTTTAGAAGGTTTATTTCATGCCATCGGATACATACAGACTCCATCCACTCCAATCTACACAGCTGCGTTAATACCACTCCTTAAATAGTCCCTCATTGATGACGTACGTGAGAGCGCACAATACCTCACGTGACTAATCTCAACAGATTTAAATACTGGGATAAGATTATTTCTAGATTTATTTGGAATGGCAAGAGGCCCAGGATAAAATATTCAACACTACAGTTGTCAAGGGAACAGGGTGGAATGGCACTCCCTCACCTAAAGGATTACTATTGTGCAGCACAACTATGATATGTAATTAAATGGTGTGATCAAACCTACTGTGCTAAGTGGAAAAACATTGAAATGGTAGTGGGCGATGTCCCACTCCAGACATTACTTGGGGATGTTAAACTTAGGAAGGCACAACAACACCAACTTGATTCAATAACTTCTCATACCTTGGACATCTGGTTTGAAAAGATAAAAAAACAAACTGAGAAAGGAGGTTGGGATGATACGTTGGGTTGCACATGATGGCAGTTTTACACCAAACAAACATGATCAGGGATTTAAAAATTGGGAGTACAATGGAATAACTGCAATCTGCACTATAATTAAAGATGGTAAGATGATGAGTTTTGAAGAATTAAGAGGGAAATATCAACTGGAGAAAACAGACTTCTTTCGATATTAGCAGCTGAGAGACTATTTTCTGAGAGAAATACAAAGCTCTCAAACATCATATGGTGTACTTGGCTGGGTGATTAAAACCTACAAAGGGATTCAATTCAAAGAAATAACATCACTATATAAAACTCTGAGGGAAGACTCATCAACATCAACCACATATATAAAAACTAACTGGGAGAAAGAATCTAAAATTGAAATATCATCTGAAGAATGGCAGGATATATGTGTAAATCAGAGCACAACAACAAACTCTAGACTTTGGAGAGAGTTTGGGTGGAAAAACATCACTAGATTCTTCATTACATCCGAGATAAAGAGTAAACAAACCAAATCTCATTTACCGTGTTGGAGAATATGTGGAAATTTAGAAGCAAACCATACACATATACAGGGACGGCTGGTATAAGTGGGCTAGTAGGGCTAAGCCCTACCTGGTATTCATAGGTTAAACATTATATAATTATATAATTATATAATTATAAACAATTTATAAATAACAACTTAAAAATAAACAGAATTTAAAAATAATGTGTCTTATTTAGTGAAAATTACAGCAAAAACTGGTGCTAAGCCATCTGGGGTTGTTCTGCGGGGCTAACTTTTCACAGCCCATTTTAAAGGAGAAATGTAATCAAATCTGAAAAAATCGATATAACAAGAATTTCATATAGTAAACAACACACGTAAACATACTTAGTATGCTTTTTTCAAGTCAGTAGCTTAAAGAAATAGTTTTTTACATTTTTCCTGCTACATGCCGAAGTACAGTGATTTCTGTAGTAATTTTCTGGACGCACTTTTATGACACAATTAAGACCTCCTTTGCTATCTTACAATAACACTGAAGCTATAAACCCATCATTACTGTCCTCTTGTCTGTCATTTAAAATGGAAGCAGAAGACTTTTTTGAATCTGAAGGATATCACTTTAGTTTGTCAAAAACAGTTTGGTGATTTAGTGCATTAATGGGCATTTCTATCCTGGAAATACGAATAGCCGTGCGTTAGCCGCCGCATGCTAACGTTAGCATGCTAGCGCCGTATGCTAACGTGGAAGTGGGGGTGTTGAAAATGTCCTGAAACAGTTACCAATGTCTTGTTAAGCTCTGTCTTCCCCAGAACATAGTAGGATCTAAAATGATTTTTAAAGATGAAGGAGCAAGTTGAAACATGCTGTCTCCCTCCTTGCTAGCAGGCTCTATTGGGAGCTGCCTGGCTAACTAACTACGGTGGCCCTACACGGCCAAAATTCTACAGCGGCCGAATGCACAGGAGCGGTAAAAATACAATATAAAATTTTAAAAAAGTTTTAAAATCGATTTTGGGGCTTTTAGAATCGATTCTGAATCGCCAGGACTAAGAATCTTGATTCTTTAAAAAATAGATTTTTTTTGCTGCATCCCTAATTGCTACACACTGAAACCTTTTTGTCCACAACTAGATACACACACTAATATTACTGTATGAGGATACACACTGAAACCTTTTTGTCCACAACTAGATACACACACTAATATTACTGTATGAGGATACACACTGAAACCTTTTTGTCCACAACTAGATACACACACTAATATTACTGTATGAGGATGAACTCCAGTTGCACTGCCTATGTCATATTCAGGGGACGGAGAGCAGGCAGGGGGAGGGGGGTCAAAAACACCAGATGAGAATTTCTTCACTTTGCAAAGTCTAAATTTGAGTTAGGATGACATTTTTGACTTGTGAAAATTTCTCAACAAGCTTATTTTATGCTTTTCATTAGACTACTATTAGCTTAAAAACACTTTTCATTTCTCCTTTAATTCAATGTCTCTGTGGTTCAGAATGATTGACATGCGTCTCTCGCCACGCCCCCTCAGTTTGCGGCTCATTGGGGCTAATTCTGATCAGCCCAGGATCAGCCCAATGCCACAGAAATAAGCCAGTTAATAGGGTGGACGTACAATAACGTGCTTCAAGCCCAAGTTTATGTGGGTGTGGTTTAGTGTAGGTAGTGGTACCATGGCAAGCAAGATTAAAATTACTACTAATTTTATTTCCTCATGCATCGGGTCGGGGAGAGATAAAAAAAAAAAAGACACCTGACCCAGTCTGACAAATGTACGGATGGAGCGAGGAGGAAGTGTTGTCTAGCTTCAAAAACACGGTAAAAACAATTGTTTGTTGCTAAAAATTATAGCAAAGATGTGTCTGAGCTTAACCTTTCCTTAATAAATTCACGAAATGGTCAATTATCAGCTGGATTTAAAGTAGTAGTTCGCTATGTGCACGCGCACACGCGCGCGGGTGGGACGGTGTGTGGGACGGTGTTCTGCACGCGCGCGGATGGACAGAACCGTCCCACACGCGCGCGGGTGGACAGAACGTGGGACAATGTGGGACGTGTTCTGTGCAGCGGGATGGAGCTGGCTGCACAGAACAGTGGCGGAGCTAGACTTTTATTGCTGGGGGGGGGCGAGGGGGGGCCAAGGCTATGGTAAGGGGTCCACTTACAGTGGTAAAAATAGACTTGTCCCAACTTTTTTGGGATTTGTTGACACTATGAAATTTTGAAACAACATATTTTTTCCTTAAAATGATACATTCTCTCAGTTTAAACTTTTGATCTGTGATCTAAATATTTTTAAGTTTAGAAATCAAGTCTTTTCATTTATTTATTTATTTATTTATTTATTTTATTTATTTAAATTTTATTCATTTCATTAAAATCAAGTAACAACTCAAAAAAATAAAAAAACATACATTCAAAATAAAATGAAAGGCAACAGATGAAGAATAATCTTATAATCTCTGCCCCTTTTACCCAAAGATACAACAATAAATTACCAAAGATTAAAGTTACCAAAGATTAAAGTTAACTACATCATCAAATTAAAGACTACATCAACTCAAATGATGATTCATATAAATTCTTATGCTAGTTTTTCATATTCTTTCAAAAAAATCCCTTTTAACAATCTCTTAAATAAATACTGAGAGCTGGCTGTTTTAAAATTTTCTTCCAGACCATTCCACAATCTTATTCCCTGAATTATTGTACACCGCTCCTTCAAACTGGTACGAAAACAAGGTTTCACAAACATTTCTGTCCCTTTAAGAAAATAAACAACATAAACTTTTTCTACTTAATCTAACTTAGTTACTTTCCAAATCAAGTAATCAGTAACTTAACTAAGTTACTTTTCCCAAGGACTTATCAGTAACTTAACTAAGTTACTTTTTCAATGTAACTATGCCATCACTGTTCGGAGGAGACACAGTTTGTCACCGTAGTCCTACACTGAGATGTAAAATAAATTAGAAGTTTTTGAAAAAACCTGTGAAACCTGAAAAAGTCCTGAAAAACGAGGGAAAAGGAGTGTGGAGGAGTGTGATGCAGTTATGCAAAGCTGTTTGACTGGGAAAATAATAATCTTTTACAGTTGAAACCCTTAATGCAGGGCAATGTAAGTTGGATGAAAAAGGTTCTATTTAAGCTTGGCTTTTGGTATTCTTGGTGGTTGGTTGTTTTACGCTTGTCTTTGTGCTGAAAAAGGACATAATGTCTATTTACAGTGGGTTTTCTTTATTTCACATTCATGTCTCTGTTGTTGGAATCCAACCTGCAGCATTACATGTATGTGTACATTATACGTGTGTGTGTGTGTGTATGTGTATGTGTGGGTGTGTGTGTGTGTGTGTATGTGTGTGCGTGCTGCGTGCGTGCGTGCGTGCGTGCGTGCGTGCGTGCGTGCGTGCGTGTGTGTGTGTGTAAATTAGCCCACCCTAAAAATATCACCACCAGCCGCCACTGAGTATAGGTCAAGCAGATACATCAAAATTACACTATTACACAATGAACAATAGAAATTGAGAATGTATGCCACATTGCACTCTAAGAGGTGCAAATGGTGTGTATGACAACTTCCTTTTCAAGTAATAAAACAACTTTTTTTTAAATAATCTGTCGTTTTTATCAAACATAATTTAAAATTAAAAACAACAAATTACGGTCCCATATTTTGACAGGTTTATCATCTTCTGTGTACACAGAGCAACGTGTATTTATATATATA
>JBBPBX010032748.1:0-10049 GCA_038048925.1 Garcialebias charrua
TCTTGGTGACAACTTGTCCGCTTCGTCTGACATTATTTCTTTCTCCAACTCATTCAACTCTGACCACTGCAATTTTTTGCAGATATCTAGCTCTTGTGCCTTGGTCAAGCTAGTACTTAGCTCTGGTAGCTCGAGTCTGTTTGTCCGCCATTTCCGCCTTTACGAGTGCCGAAAAACCCGGTATTGCGCAATACTGGTTACGTGTGTGGGAACTATGTATAAAAAGAAAATAAACTTATTGAGGAATTAGAGAAATCCATTACATTATTAGAAGGTTTACAAGGAGAGTAAACACAGAAAAAACTATGCCAGTCAAAATTAGAACTAAATGAATTTATTGACAAGAAAAACAAATTCTTAATACAAAAACTTTAAGTAGAAAATTTTGAACACAGTAATAAATCAGGGAGTTTTTAAGCAAACCAACTCAAATTAAACAAAGAAAAAACATCTATATATGGTATTAAAGACTCAAATGGAAATATAACTTATGATGAGGGAAAGTAAACAGTGTTTTTAGAGATTTTCATAAAACTCTGTACACTCCACAAATAAATCCAACCGATGAGGATATCAATCAATTTTTAGAGAGTAACACTTCCAAAACTAGACAGTAGTCAATCATCAGAACTAGACTCACCATTAACATCAGACGAACTCTGTGAAGCCATTAAAAACATACCTAATAAAAAATCTCCTGGCCCAGATGGCTATCCAGCAGAATTTTATAAAGAATTTTGGAATATACTGGAACCAATATTTCACAGAATGTTACATGAGTCAGAAGAAAATGGCAGGCTTCCAACACATGTGAATTCAGCAAACATTAGTCTCCTATTAAAACCAGGCAAAGACCCAGTATTGCCTACCAGTTATCGTCCCATCTCTGAAACATTACAGAAATCTAAAGATACCGGAAGATTAGAACTTCCCAACTTCTAGCATTACTATTTAGCCAATAGGTTAAAATATATCTCAAAGTAGTTAAATCCAAATGCATTAGATGTAACTTGGATAGACATAGAACAAACTTTATGTAATAATATTAGGATTTCAGATCTGCCATTTATTAGCACAAATATTAAAAAAACATGTTTGCTTTAAAAGTATCAGTATAAGCTCATCTCTTACGGCATGGTGGGAGTATCTGAAAATGACAAAGTCTTCACTACTCCCATGCAGACAAACCTCCATCTGGAACAATCCTGACATACAGCAAGAAAATAACATGTTAAATTTCCCAGCTTGGAGAGTTAAAGGAATTGAACGTCTGGAACACATATTTGATGGTGTAGACTTTATTCCATTTAATGAATTAATAATACAATCTGACATTGACGATCAGCCCCATCCTTAATTAAAACATAATTAGTTCATCGGCATAAGAAATCTGTTAATTTACTAAGTAACTAACTGATAAAATAACAATTCTCTCAGGATTTGCATGAATAACATTTCATGGGGTCTGTTTGAAAAAAACAATTTGATTGGTTGGTGGGTTCTCTCCACGTCCACAACCACTGAACCAGTATTTTAGAACCAACATCTATAGTCCAAATTATGATCTAAGGTTAGTTTGTTTTAAAGTATTCTTGAGAAATTAGGAGCAAATCATAGATTAGGAACTTGTTCAAAAATTGTTACAGAATATATTTTACAAAATCAAAATTAATTTTATTTGGGTGTTAATAATAATTATTTTAATATTTTCTGGTAGAAAGTTTCCACTCCAGTGTGGACTCTCATGTGTGAGTTTAATATAGTCTTCAGACTAAATCTTTGTCCACAAAGTTCACAAGGAAACGGCTTGTCTCCTGTGTGGACTCTAATGTGTGAGTTTAAAGAGTCCTTCCGACTAAATCTTTGTCCACAAAGTTCACAAGGAAACGGCTTGTCTCCTGTGTGGACTCTCATGTGTAAGTTTAAATGTGTCTTACGATTAAATCTTTGTCCACAAAGTTCACAAGGAAACGGCTTGTCTCCTGTGTGGACTCTCATGTGCATGTTTAAGGCACACTTCCGACTAAATCTCTGTCCACAAAGTTCACATGGAAACGGCTTGTCTCCTGTGTGGACTGTCATGTGTGAGTTTAAATAGTCCTTCCGACTAAATCTTTGGACACAAAGTTCACAAGGAAACGGCTTGTCTCCTGTGTGGACTCTCATGTGTGAGTTTAAAGAGGCCTTCTGACTAAATCTTTGGCCACAAAGTTCACATGGAAACGGCTTGTCTCCTGTGTGGACTCTCATGTGTATGTTTAAATGTGTCCTACGATTAAATCTTTGTCCACAAAGATCACATGGAAATGGCTTGTCTCCTGTGTGGACTCTCATGTGTATGTTTACGGCATACTTCCGACTAAATCTCTGTCCACAAAGTTCACAAGGAAACGGCTTGTCTCCTGTGTGGACTCTCATGTGTTTATTGAAATCTGCCTTATGATTAAATCTATGTCCACAAAGATCACAAGGAAATGGCTTGTCTCCTGTGTGGACTCTCAAGTGAGAGTTTAAACTTGTCTTGTGACTAAATCTTTGTCCACAAAGATCACAAGGAAATGGTTTTTCTCCTGTGTGGACTCTCATGTGGGAGTTTAAATTTGTCTTACGACTAAATCTCTGTCCACAAAGTTCACATGGAAATGGCTTGTCTCCTGTGTGGACTCTTATATGTTTGTTTAAATCTGCCTTGTGACTAAATCTATGTCCACAAAGATCACAAGGAAATGGCTTGTCTCCTGTGTGGACTCTCATGTGAGAGTTTAAACCAGTCTTGTGACTAAATCTTTGTCCACAAAGATCACAAGGAAATGGTTTTTCTCCTGTGTGGACTCTCATGTGGGAGTTTAAACTTGTCTTATGACTAAATCTCTGTCCACAAAGTTCACATGGAAATGGCTTGTCTCCTGTGTGGACTCTCATGTGTGAGTTTAATTTTGATTTGAAAGTAAATCTTTTACCACAGTCATCACAGCTTATTGAGTTTGGTCTTGCCTGGGCTTTCCTGCATGATTTAGAGTCTGATGTGTTCTTTAGTGGAGAGTCAGGATTGGTCATTTCACCATCCTCTTTCATCGTCCTCGTTAACGTCAGTCTTTGAAGAGCTGGAACAGTCTTTGTAAATTTTTAAATCTGGGTTCCTGGTAAGTTTTTTTTTTTTTAAATCCTCCTCACTCTTTAAAGAAACTGTCGTGACCTAAAATCTGATATCGGTCTCCTCCATATTTATTTGGTCACCCACCAGACTGGTCTAAGGGTCTTTTCCTCCACTTTATGATAAGAGGCTCTGGGCCCTGCTGGTCAACATCAGGCCTTCAGTCTTGAGGAGCTTCTTCTTCTTAATCAGTTCTAAACAGAGGCAGGAACCACTGAAACACATGTACAATAAAGACAATGTTACACACACACAATTTTACCCTCACATTCACCATCTTCTAGGGGTGTAATGGTACACTAAAATCACATTTCGGTTCGATTAATTTTCTGTACAAAAAAAGACAAAATAAAGACTTACAAAATGTTTATTTTAAAAATATGCCAAGTAAAAAATATGTTTGTATAAAAATAAATAAAAGTGACCCATTTGGGTGATATTTTAAATAAACGGCACTCTTTATAATAAACTATACTAACAACAATAAAAATCTTAATAAATACAACAGTCAGAACCAGAACAATAAGCAGCAACAGACTGTTTACAATCTAACTAATCAAGTTTTAAAGGTTTACTGACATGATTTTCTAATTATGCATAAAATTGCCCAACATAAATATCTTTTATCATTCAACTATGTTTGTTTTTGAAAACAAACTTATAAATATATTTAATTTTGATTTT
Source organism: Garcialebias charrua (assembly GCA_038048925.1). Taxonomy (NCBI): domain Eukaryota; kingdom Metazoa; phylum Chordata; class Actinopteri; order Cyprinodontiformes; family Rivulidae; genus Garcialebias; species Garcialebias charrua. Next base: position 3,839 of record JBBPBX010032748.1, read on the forward strand.
GAATTGATTTTAAACTTTGCGCCGTGTTTATTCATGGGAAATCCGATTACACGCGAATGCACCATCTGTGACGTAGTGTGGGGCAGAGCCCTGGGCTTGTCAGTGCGCGTGTGTCAGCTGCTTGCCAGCAGATCGCTTTTTTTACTTGAAAAATGCAGTTACGTTGCGTCGCATTTGGGTGTTCTAATATCATCAGTGATAAAGTGAGCCTTTCCACTTTCCCAAAAGATGAAATACTTCGTCAAGAATGCAACAAAGCTGCACCACTCGGACCCCCGCCTCGCTCCACCTGAAGTTCCGGCTGAACGGTAAGTCTCATATGGCTGCAGTCCTAAATTAGATCCTGCTGTTTCTTCTTCCATCACCCAAACTATTTTTTGCTTCCCAAACTGAAGACAAATAGCTCAAATCTTCACATAGATTGCTAAATTCGTCGGGTTTTAAATTGTCCACTATTAAAGAGACCAGAGCCCTCTGCCCAACACTACGTCACAGATGGTGCATTCGCATATAATCGGATTTCCCAAGGAAGACTTGGGAAATAACTTTCCCAAGACTTCCAAGGAAAACCAGCGGGACAGCAAGCCCAACTTCGCGCTCCTGTCCCAGCGGATGCGGCTTCTCCCTCGCGGCGACGGACACCTATGAGGCCTGTCCCGTCTGCCTGGGAATGTTGCATGCAAAAACAGCGCTGGATGCACCCGAATTTTGCCCACACTGCAGCCTTATGCTGGATGCGGTGCTGCGGCACCGGGTTGACCTTGTCGCCAAAGCCATGGGCGCTTCAGCAGTACCAGCGGACCCAGACACCACGGAGCCTCTCACTCCCACGCCGGAGCTCGAGAACATGGCTCTGGACGACAGCGCACAAGCCGCATGGGGCGACAGCCCTGACGTGCTGGCTCCTATGGTGGACTTAACAGTCGAGTTCGACACCCGAGGCATGATGAACGAGGACGAGATCTCGATTTCAGCCTCGGGCAAATTTTCAACGGAGGACGCAGACATTGAACTGGAGGATCAGGGAGAAGCCCTCTCCCAGACCCCGGTACCTGTGCTCCCGGAAACCGACTTTTCCATCCCTGCTCTGTTCGACCTGTGCCACAGAGCAGCGGACGCATTGCACATCCCATGGCCTGAGCCCCCGTCACGAGGCTGGCAGGAAACTATTTTACTCGAAACAGCAGGCCGCCACGAGGCAAAGGATGCCCGTGTTCCCGGACTTCCTCACAGAACTAACTCGCACCTGGGCTCAGCCAAGAGCCCCCATGCTCCTTCCCCTCTCACAGTTCCTCGACGTCGATGGGATGGATGAGGTGGGAATAGCTAACGTGCCTCAGATTGAGGACACACTAGCGTCTCACCTAGCTCTTAAGTCATCCGGGACAAAACCAACTCTCCCCAGCAAGGCTTGTCGAGCTTCAGCGTCTCTACTCAAGAAGTGCTACAGAGCTCAGGGACTCGCGGCGCGCGCCATGAACGTGTCCGCGTTGATGCAGGCTTACCTGGCGGAAAAGCTGCTGTTGGTTTTGAACGTTGAACATGTAAAGTCAGATGAAGTTCAGGAAAACAACTAGCACATTAGGTCAGATGAAGTTCAGGAAAACATCTGCTAAAAGTTTCCTACAAAACAGAATCATTAATTTTCCTTTCGTGCAAAGCCCGAAAGGAACTGTAAACTCTTTCCCTTGTGACGGGAAGCAGATTGAATCAATCTAAACTGTTTATCTAGAATCCAAACTAAAGTAGTGTGTACGTACATATTTTTCCTTCCTTTGCTGGGAAGAAATTCATCCCTTCCCTTGCCGGGAAAGTAAACCCCTTTTATTGACGTCATTTTGGTGTATAAATGAAATGGAGTGTCAGAATTGAGAAGGATTGTGGCTGTAATGTTCCTTGTTGAAGACTATTAAAAGACTCCCTCTTGACTGGCTAAAGATGAAGTCCCGCGTATAATTAATAACCTGATGAACCAAAGAGCCTCAACACTGCAACAGCTGCAGGTAACGACGGACAAGCAGGCTGCCGCCGACTTGCTGGATGAAGCCCGCAGGGCAACAGACTTTGTGCTCTGCATGATGGGGACAGCTGCTGTTGCTCAAGGCAGAGGCATGGCGGAAGTGGTCATCGCAATTCGCCACCTGTGGATGACTTTAAAGGATCTCCCCGTGGGACAAAACGTGCCTTTTCTCGACCACTTGATAGAGCCGGCGGGATTATTTGGTAAAGCTTTGGAGCGAATTCAGACCAAGCTGGACCAAAGGCGCAGACAGGCTGAAGCTCTCCGGGTGGGCATTCCCCGGAGAAGCTTCGCCCCCCCAAGGGAGTCTGCTGGAGGCAGACCTGCGCAGCCTCGTCACCGCTCGGCAACGCGTGTCCCACCGCAGAAGCGGCCAGCATACGAGGAGGAGCCCAGACAGAGACCCCCACCGGGCCCACCTCGCACCAAGCACGCATGGAGCAAAAACAGGTTTGTTCCCCGCCAGGCGGTCAGACACAGGGCCTCCTCGGCGAACCGGGACAACAGGCAAAAACGTGCCTGATGAACCAGGTCCACGTTCCCACATTACACGATCACCCGCCCACGCTGTACTGGGAATGATCCCTTCATGTCCAGACTTTATTTGTAACACGGTACAAAAAGCTGGTAAATCTGTTGCATGCATAAATCATGCTCTCCCTACTGTGAGTGACATAAAATCATGTACGTCATTACACATAAGCACGAATAAAGCTCATAAAACAGCCCCTCTCTGTTTTATTGACTCTAAAAAAAACTAAAAAAACAACACACAAATAACTTCAGCAGAACAGGTCCCTCTGGCCTGCCAGCCATCATAAAGGGAGGGAGCCATTTTCCCCCCATCCCTCACGGCCCACGGGGTGTTAGCCTAATCAATGAACCCCAGCAGGGTGCCTCTGATTCGTCTGCAGTAAACAGACACAGAGGCGTCTGCAAGCAGGCCCCATACCCCTCACGGAGGCAGGTGAGGGGGGTCACATGCTCAAGTCCCCGCTCCATTGTGAATAACGGGGCAGCTAATACACCAACCCGACAGACAAGTGATATGTCCGCACCCCAGGGAGGCATGTCGACAGAATATAATGACGGGGGGGCCACGTCAGATGCCCACAGGCAGCCACAAGCTTCACAGCAGCAATTGTGTTCAAGCTGCTGTGGATGGAAACAAATCAGAGTTGAATCAGATATCTCTTCCTGTTTTTCGAAGGGGACTAGGCTCTTCATCCAGTGGGCGGCCGTGGCGTAGTGGTAATGGCAGTCGTCTCCCGATCGGAAAGTTGGCGGTTCGACTCCCGGGACCCGCACCATGTGTCGTTGTGTCCTTGGGCAAGACACTTAACCATGAGCTGCTCCCGGTAGGACTGGAAAGCACCTTGCATGGTAGTCTGCCGCCACCGGTTTATGAATGTGTGTAGCATTCAATATATGTGTAGCACTTTGAGATTTTCAGTAATGAAAAGTGCGTTATAAATTGAATTAATTATTATTATTATTATTTATCACCAAATAATCTAAAGTCTGCCAAACCAAGAGGAGCATCTCCACGTTCTCACGTTGCAGCTGCCCCTTTATTATTAATGAGGGACATGCAATGTCCAAGCAGTGATCAGACAGCACGTGACCTTCTTTTCTGTGCTGTTCCAGCTCTGCTTTCAAACAAAATTCTCCCAACGGGTGAAACACAGACCCCGGTCGGTTTACCTGGTTCCGACGCTCTATTAAAGCCAAGGACCAGTAAACTGGACCACTCCAGAAAACGGATTGTAGTCAGGAGATCTGCTCGTTTACAAAACTCGCAGTCTCCCAGTCCCATGACCCCAAACTTGGAAGGGGAAAATAGACTTTCTGCTCCAATCCTGTCTAATAAAGATGACAGGATGCATCTGCCCTCAATTACTCCCGAGCAGAGCAGCCTGGTGGCACATCAGCAAGGAGGCCTTCTTCCCAACTTGGTTGACTCCCAGGGGTTCACAGCCTCTATGTCACCAGAAGGGGCAGTCCAGCCGCTTAGGCCAGGAACTGTCAAAATTTTCAGCTTGTTGGCAGAAAAGAACAAGCTGATGGCGTCAGGCCTGCCGGAAAATGTGGTAAAAACTATACAAAATGACCGTGCTGTGTCAACACAGTCTCTATACACACAGAAGTGGCATATTTTTTTAAGCCTGGTGCTCAGAAAGAAATATTATTTCTTATGCATGCGACTTGGCTCAGCTCCTGACCTTACTTCAGGACTTACTGGAAAAGGGTCATTCTTATTCAATGATTAAAGTTTTCCTATCAGCTATTTCAGCCTGTCACGAAGGCTGGGGACATAGGACACCTGGAACGCACCCAATCATAATAAGATTTATGAAAGGTGTGCTTCGGACTAAACCACCCAGCAGGATCCTGACCCCTGGTTGGGATCTTGGCCTGGTCCTGAGGGCTCTCTGTGACCCTCCATTCGAGCCACTGAGCGAGGTTAAGATAGATTTGTTATCTTATAAAACCGCTCTACTCCTGGCACTTTGCTCGGCGGAACGTGTGGGTGACCTCCATGCATTGTCTGTACATCCAATGTGTACCAGATTCGCCCCTGATGGGTCAAAGGTTACATTAAGGCCTAATCCCGCATACACTCCCACGGTCTTGACTTTGAATCACAGGAGTCTAGACTTTGATCTCTCCTCCTTCCCACCTGCTCCTGTCCTCACTCAGGAACAGGAAAGGTTGAAGGCACTCTGCCCCGTGAGAGCTTTACGCACTTACATGCAGAGAAAAGCTGAATGGAGAAAAACAAATCAACTGTTCGTCTGCTTTGCAGCACCTGCTACTGGAAAGGCCCTATCAAAACAACGCCTCTCACATTGGGTGACTGAGGCCATTAAAAGGGCGTACAGTAGCAAAGGTCAACAGGTGCCCTCTGGGGTGCACACTTGGCCACTTCCTGGTCATTGTTCAAGGGTGTACCAGTTGCAGACATCTGCGCTACTGCGAACTGGAGTTCATTAAACACTTTTGCAAAGCATTATAGTTTGGATGTTACTGCGTGTGACGTCACTCAGGCTGTCCTTTCTAACACACAGTAGAAAGTAGCCTTGAGATGTCTGCTGGTCAAGGGTAGACATTCACTCTAGCATGCATTTTACTGAGCATTTCAAGGGCGTGAATGGATTACGTTTCCATATCAAGTATGTTGCACCGAGAGACCTGACTGAAAGGGAACTGAAAGTTATGCACCATAACTCATGTTCCCTGAAGGAAGGGAATGAGTTGCAACATATCTGGCCCTTTTCAATGCTGAAAGCTCAGTGAAGTACAATTTTGGAGAAAGATGGAGGGGCGTCAGACGCTTAAGTACCCAGAGGGCGGGGCCTCTGGCGTGGCGTTGACGCCCTAGCCGTAAAGGCGTGAATATATTCCTTCAGGTAATCGCGCGGGGGCGCAATTCCCATAGCAAGTATGTTGCACCTCGTTCACTTCCTTCAGGGAACATGAGTTATGGTGCATAACTTTCAGGTTCATATAGGAAGTAGAAGTTCTGCACTGGCTAATACGTTGTTTACTCAAGTACGCATCGTTGAAGTTAGATCTGTTTTCGGTTATTTCGGGCTAATTTATAGTAGTAAAAACTAAATATTTTTACGAAGATGTCCTTGCGGAGCTCGGGTACTTGTTGCGCTGTTTGTGGCTGTATGAATAATCAGACGAAGCTGAATTTGTGGCTGCAACTAGTCATGTGTGTTGAACATGCTCCGAAAACAAAAAGGGAATGTTCCTGTGATAAGCGGTACCGTTTTCATCGCCTACCAACAGATGACGAAACAAAGCGAAATTGGCTTAAAAATTTAAACTTGAAAAGACCACCCAAAATGCTATATGTGTGCTCATTTCATTTTGTGGACAAAAAACCAACAGAAGAAAACCTGCATCCTTCTTTGTGGCTGGGCTACGAGAAACCACCTGAAAAAAGACGCTGTATCCTCCAGAGGATCGACAGCAGTGACACGAGAACACCAGGTATGATTTAAGAGACAGCTTTTAGTTTTATGATTTTATGTAGTCAGTGATTAAATGATACTAATATTTTCGTTCATAACTGGCAAATAAACACACACACCTATATGTGTATGGTGTGTGTGCATTTATTTATATATATATATTATAGAGGTGTGTGTTTATATATATATATATAAATAAATATATATA
>JBBPBX010032748.1:10231-21313 GCA_038048925.1 Garcialebias charrua
TATATATATATATGTGTATACATATGTATGTGTATATATATGTATGTGTATATATATGTATGTATATATATATATATATGTATGTATATATATATATATGTATGTATGTATATGTAGTGGGCATGACCGTGCCCGCTCTGATACACCTGTGTATTTTTGAACTGTTCCAGAGATGACCTTTACTGACCTCTCAGTAAAGCAAGACATTTACTACAAATTATTCCATTAGTTGTAATCTGAGAACATAGTCACCAAAAGAGACTATTGGCTTCTTTAATTTTACTCTAATGTAATCAAAAGAATAACATTTTTGTCATTTTCACACATGTGTTATATGCTGTGTTATTCTTTAAATGTGGAGCACTACTGTGTTACTTGACCATGTATTGGTGTCAGAGTTGAATTTTATGTCAAATTGTGCTTTTCAGATTTGTTTTAGAAGTGTTAAGACGCTAATCCAAGTATTTTACCTCTTGGAGTCTATGCGTCTGTCTTTTTCCTAAACATTTCTCTCTGCTTCTGGCTGTAACCTTGAAGTCTGATAACAGCAAGTGAACTCCTCGACTGGTTCTGTTGGACCAATGGGAAAGTGACAACTCCTCTCATCTCAGATCTTCTACTAAGGGTCTAAGTTTTTTCACTAAAACAGTTAGTTTCTGTGAGGAAGGAGAGATGTGAACTTGCTCTCCAGAGTTTGAATGGACAGAGACCTGTGTAACATAACCAAAATGTTTGTTTTTCTCTGCATGAAAAAATAGTAAAAAATAGTAAATAATAGTAAAAAATAGATGTAGCAAACTGTTTTGTGGAACAGATGCTTGTTATTTCATTATTAAAGTCATGCCATATTTCCACTTTTTAAAGCTGATTTTGGGCAGTATCATGCAGGTTTTCAGGTGTGGTTGAACTTGGGAGATAAAAAGGGGCGTGTGCAGCTGCGAGAGGAACGCAGCTGGAGCCACGCAGCTGAAGAGGCACACAGACAGATCTGCGCAGCGGGAGACTCAAGTTGACTTAACGTGTAAAACAAGATAAAAAAAGCAAAGATAAGATATTAAACCGCAAGCAAAGTTCATCCCAGCGCCGCAGATTGTGTGTTTTAAAGACTGGATCAGAGTTTGCACACAGGAAACGCCGCCAGGTGCAAGAGGATGTCACAGGGAGGAAGGAAAAACGCTCCCGGTGAGATCTGGACTTTACTTCTCTTTTTGGGGTTTTTTGGGTGGTACCACTCTCTCTCTCATTTTTTAAATATCTCTTTTGGGGGGGAAAGCGAGATAATTTTGGATTTTTTCATTTTTGGATTGTGACTTTGGGGTAAAATGGGGAAATATTATCCAGGATTGTTGATTTAATTTTTGAATATATGGGACTCTGTTGCTGACTTTATTCTCATTAAAAGGCAACAAGGAATTTTGGACAATTAATTATTCAGGTTTTTGTGTTGGACAATTATCCAGGTTTTTGATTTAATTATTGAAGATATGGGACTCTGTTGCTGACTTTATTCACATTAAAAGGCAACAAGGAATTTTTGGACAATTAATTATTCAGGTTTTTGTGGTGGTCATAAACTGAGTGATTTAAATCTAACCTACTTTTATTTATTAGAGGGATCTTTGTAACAACTGTACTCAGCAGAATAATAATAATAATAATTTTAGTTCTTAGTGTCATGTCCTTTATTTTTTTTAATCATTGGTATGAAAAACAACAAATTTCATTCTGAGTGGTTGGATATTTATGGGTTTATTAAAATAACTGTTGTATCACAAATTGCCTGATTTCCTGTGACAGAACCCCCTTGATGATATTGTGAATTCCGCTTTAAATCAAGTTGAATTTTACAAAATGGTGGCCCGTATGGGGAACAGGATAATACAGGCTCAGGTTTTGTGCTACATGTGTTAACACAGTTAAAAAATAATCCTGTTGTAGATTTCAATGTATTTGTTTGAGGTTTTTTTTTCAAGATGGATAACATAACATCTCAATCACAACATGCTGAGGAAAGAGATGCTGATCAGGATGAGCAAGAAAGTGAAGCAGGGCTTCTTGTAGATCACGAAGAGACAATTAGCAACCGAGGGGGAGATGCCGGGGTTACAAGGAGAAATCCTATAGGTGAAATAACATCTTTGCTTAGCTCCCTTTATGCATCAGATAATGAATCTGAAGGAGAGAAAGACGAGGAAGAATACCTCACTATGTTAGACATTACTGGTATTAGGAATGATTTAACCAATATGGGGGTTAGGATTACCTCACTGGAAGAAAATTTCAGGGCCTCTGTAGACAGTGCTTTGAATAGGGAGCAAAACATCAGGACATATATTGATAAAAATGTCGAGGCCATGGAGCAATGTATGAAAACAGCTTTTAAGGAATTTGAAGCCAAAGTAGTAGACTATTTGCTGCTACGAGATGAAAAGTGGAAGGCTGAGATAGAGAGGCTGAAGCGCGCCAGACTTTCTACAGCTATTCATTCTTCTGATAGTATCAGACCAAGTCTCCCTGTGCCATCTGATCATCTTTCTTCCTCCGTGAGGCATAATTTATCTGAAACATCATCTCCACCTTTAGGCCTACCTGTACCAGGAGTACCACAAGGAAGTTTTGGACTTTCACATCCTCAAAGGACGGATCAAACTACTGCCTACATCACTCCAGGAACGGTTCCAGTTATGACATCAACACACAGTGGGATGTTAGATTACCTGGGATCAGCCTCCCACTTGACTGTTCCACCATCAAGCAGAACTCCTGTGATTTATGCCAAACCCCCAGTGCACATGGAGTTCCCTACATTTGAGGGTGTATCACCTGTGCATACTAGACCTTTACCACTTAATCTGATCCTGGCTCTGCCCATGGAAGAGGTCAAAACACCAACCTCAAAGTCGTCTCCTATGGTAACACAACATCCACCAGAAGTCCAGAAGCTTTTGAAGACTTGGCCATCTGTATGCTCAGAAACATTGGGCAGAACATCTGTGGAAGAACACAGAGTAATAACCACAGATGAAATACCCATTCGTCACAGAGCTTACCGGGTGTCTCCTTTCAAGCGGCAGATAATAAAAGAACAGATTGATGCAATGCTCAAAGATGATATTATAGAGCCATCACAGTCTTCATGGGGGTCTCCTGTTGTCCTTGTTCCTAAGCCAGATAAATCTTTTCGGTTTTGTGTGGACTATAGAGCCTTGAACTCAAAAACTCTGCAGGACGCTTATCCCATGCCCCTCATCCATGAGTTGTTGGAGTCGATGACGGGAGCAAACATTTTTAGCACCCTGGATTTAAAGTCTGGATATTGGCAGATGGCTATGGCAGAGGACAGCAAGGCAAAAACTGCCGTTATAACCCCATTTGGACTTTATCAATTTAAGTGCATGCCATTTGGATTGAAAAATGCTGGATCATCTTTTCAACGGTTAATGGAGAAGATTTTAGGAGAGCTACGAGGAAAGATCTGCTGTGTGTACATCGACGATGTGATCGTTTTCTCTGCCTCTCCTGAGCAACACCTGAAGGATCTGGACACAGTATTTGCAAAGCTCCACCATGCCAATTTGTCCCTCAATCTTGAGAAATGCAACTTTTTCCAGCAAGAACTCAAGTTTCTGGGACACATTGTATCAGCAGAAGGTGTTCAAGTGGATCCAGGCAAAACCCACGCCATTACGCTTTATCCAACTCCAACTAACCAAAAAACTCTTCAGAGATTTCTTGGGATGGTAGGCTGGTACCACAAGTTCATCTCACATTTTGCAGACATAGCTACACCTCTTTATCAACTGCTCAAAAAAGATGCAAGGTGGGAGTGGACAGTGGACTGCCAACATGCTTTCTTGACGCTGAAGAAAGCTTTGGTGGAATCTCCCATACTGGGGCAGCCAGATTTCGAGTTACCATTCGAAATTCATACAGACGCCAGTGATGTTGGTCTGGGGGCCGTCCTGGTACAACCAACCCCTGATGGAGAAAAAGTTATTGCTTTTGCTTCAAGATCATTGAAAGGAGCGGAACACAACTACTCCACCTCTGAAAAGGAATGCTTGGGGGTTGTTTGGGCAGTAGAAAAATGGAGACATTTTGTAGAAGGTACCAAGTTCATCATTTACACCGACCATGCTGCCTTAACCTGGGCATTCAATCAACCCCGAACCAGTTCTAGGTTAACACGCTGGGTGCTGAGGTTACAAGATTTCAATTTTGAAGTACGATATAGAAAAGGATTGCACAATGTAGTGCCTGATGCTCTGTCCCGATCGATATCTACTGATTTAGCACCAGCATATGTAGCCCTGAATTCTGCTAAAGCCTTGGTAGGTTTACCTCTATCATTAGCAGAAATCAAGGAAGCACAGGAAAAAGACTCAGACCTCATGGATCTAGTTAAGGATCCGAGATATCAGAGACCTGACAGAATTCTCTTCCACAAAGTCCACGATCTCTGGTACAGGAAAACCCCAATGAAAGACGGCATGAAATATCAGCTGGTGGTTCCCAAGTCTTTAGTTCCTCAAATTCTTCAGTACTTCCATGATCAGCCATTGAGTGGACATCTAGGCAGGCTAAAGACACTCCTCCGGTTGTTGGAGGTTGCATGGTGGCCGTCAGTTCGTAAGGATGTGTGGACGCATGTAAAGAACTGTGCAGTTTGTCAGCAGTACAAACCTGAGAATCAAGTTCCAGCTGGTTTTCTACAACCCACACCTCTGACTGAACCCTGGGCTAAACTTGGGATGGACTTGATGGGACCTTTTCCACGCAGTAAGAAAGGAAATGTCTTCCTTTTTGTTGTGATCGACTACTTCACAAAGTGGGTGGAAATGTTTCCTGTAAGAGACAGCAAGACACCGAAACTCATTACTATCCTCCGGGAGGAGATATTTACTCGTTACGGAGTTCCACAAAGCCTGGTGTCAGATCGTGGTCCCCAGTTTACCAGTAAAGAGATGTCCAGTTTTTGCTCTATGTGGGGTGTAAAGCATCATTTTACAACAAGCTATCATCCCCAATCTAACTTGACTGAAAGGGCGAACAGAACTATCAAAACAATGATAGCCTCATTTGTTGGACAGCATCACAATCTATGGGACCAACATATCTGGGAGTTCCGTTTTGCCATCAATGGCGCTCAACATGAAACCACAGGGAGAGCCCCTGCAGAGCTAATGTTGGGACGTCAACTTCAAGGGCCATTGGAGAGGATGATAGCTAAACCACCATCGCCTCAGCAACCCATATATAAATTGATGGAGCGACACAATGAGATGAAGGAAGAAGTCAAACGGAAAGTTGGGATAAGTCAAACCAGACAAGCTAAATACTACAATGCCCGGAGGAGGGGTGCACAGTTCCGGCCGGGAGATTTGGTCTGGGTAAGGTCTCATCCCCTTTCCAAAGCAATAGATAGTTTTTCCTCAAAGCTAGCGCCAAAGTGGTCAGGACCAGCTACAGTGAGGAAACAGTTAGGCCCAGTAAATTATCAGCTCCAGTGGAAAGACCAGCACAGAGGAACAGATACTGTTAATGTGGTTAACTTAAAGCCTTATTTTGGAGTTCAGCCTCCCTTGCCTCCGGCTGGGGGGGATTGTAACATAACCAAAATGTTTGTTTTTCTCTGCATGAAAAAATAGTAAAAAATAGTGAATAATAGTAAAAAATAGATGTAGCAAACTGTTTTGTGGAACAGATGCTTGTTATTTCATTATTAAAGTCATGCCATATTTCCACTTTTTAAAGCTGATTTTGGGCAGTATCATGCAGGTTTTCAGGTGTGGTTGAACTTGGGAGATAAAAAGGGGCGTGTGCAGCCGCGAGAGGAACGCAGCTGGAGCCACGCAGCTGAAGAGGAAGAGGCACACAGACAGATCTGCGCAGCGGGAGACTCAAGTTGACTTAACGTGTAAAACAAGATAAAAAAAGCAAAGATAAGATATTAAACCGCAAGCAAAGTTCATCCCAGCGCCGCAGATTGTGTGTTTTAAAGACTGGATCAGAGTTTGCACACAGGAAACGCCGCCAGGTGCAAGAGGACGTCACAGGGAGGAAGGAAAAACGCTCCCGGTGAGATCTGGACTTTACTTCTCTTTTTGGGGTTTTTTGGGTGGTACCACTCTCTCTCTCATTTTTTAAATATCTCTTTTGGGGGGGAAAGCGAGATAATTTTGGATTTTTTCATTTTTGGATTGTGACTGGGGTAAAATGGGGAAATATTATCCAGGATTGTTGATTTAATTTTTGAATATATGGGACTCTGTTGCTGACTTTATTCTCATTAAAAGGCAACAAGGAATTTTGGACAATTAATTATTCAGGTATTTGATTTAATTATTGAAGATATGGGACTCTGTTGCTGACTTTATTCACATTAAAAGGCAACAAGGAATTTTTGGACAATTAATTATTCAGGTTTTTGTGGTGGTCATAAACTGAGTGATTTAAATCTAACCTACTTTTATTTATTAGAGGGATCTTTGTAACAACTGTACTCAGCATAATAATAATAATAATAATATTAATTCTTAGTGTCATGTCCTTTATTTTTTTTAATCATTGGTATGAAAAACAACAAATTTCATTCTGAGTGGTTGGATATTTATGGGTTTATTAAAATAACTGTTGTATCACAAATTGCCTGATTTCCTGTGACAGAACCCCCTTGATGATATTGTGAATTCCGCTTTAAATCAAGTTGAATTTTACACCTGGAAGCTCTCTGCCTTGTCAACTGATTTAAGTTTGGTTAAGAGCAAAATACCAACTTATCAGTGGAACTGATGGACATCTCCATCCAGTTCACCGAGCAAAAGCTCTCTATGACTTTCTTGAGGAAAGCTTTATTTTGAAACTAACCCAGAAGCTGCTACTATCTTTGACGAAGAAGGCAGGCGTCACGACACGTGAATCCATGAACACACCGAGGTACACCGGACTTCATAGGCCCAGAACCTGTGAGGCTCAGACTGCTCCTGCAACTACCAACCGAGACTGAACGTCAACAGGTACAGAGTTGCGGATGTTTCTTGGATCGTGCTATGAAGTCGAGCTGGTTCTCGTACGGAGGAGTGTCATTTCTGGTTAAACTCGAGATAAATAACTTCCTCTCTTAACCTCTCCATCTCTCCTCCTATTTCCTTATCCCTCTCAATCTATCTGGTAACTATATTTAAGCTAAAGAGCCACAGACTAAGTATAATGACATCCTGTATTTATGTCTGTTGTTACAATTTAAATGTGCTGACGTATTAAATTGCAAGAAAGTGAAATCATGTCAATCAAGTGTAATGGTGTTAATTTAGTTGATTTATTTTAAATAAATGGTAGTGTCTTTGACATACCAAACTAAGTTAACGTCTCTGTCACTTAATGGCTTTATTTATTTATCCATCATAAAGATCACAGAAATATTGGGTAAACTGAAAAAGAAAAGAATCCGTGAAATTACTATTCAATCTGAATAAGTAATTAATTAAGGATAAAGAGGTCAGCTTAATACTGACCCCTAAAATCCTTTACATCTGGGTGGCACCGTACGTGTTTAAAGACACAATATGGTGGCTACCCTCATGTTTGCTTCACATGTATAGGGATATATACTAGTCAGTTTTGCTGATTGTACAATATTCCAGATGAAAGATTTGAGTAGATTTTATCTGACACAAACTTATCATCAATATTCACGAGTTCTCTCTTTTTAGATCAATATCAATAATTCTGTGACTAGACCAGATGTAATTCATAGGAAACGTTAAACTTATGTTGGTACAGCAGGACTGGACCATTTATTTAACATAATAAAAAATTACATCACAACATATTTACATGATCGATCAGTTTCCTATAATTAACTTCAGCACAGATGAAATACGCGTCCGTAACTTCATAGGAACAACAGAATAAAGTTATGGGTTTTAATAACTTATACTGCAGGCTCTTAACTTAGTTCTGGCTTAGAAAGATAAAAGTTTAAGAGGAGGATGGAAGAAAAGATGGAGGGAAGTCATTATGACTTAGGGAAGGAATGAAGTTCAACCAGTATGACACTTTCCATGCGACTCTTCGGCTAGACACAGGTACGCTGGTAACATTGACGACTCTTTACTTTGCCAGGCGGTCAGTCAAGAACGGAATCTCCTTGATGTCCGAGTGAGAGAGGCAGACCAGCCTTAAGGTTACCTTTCAGCGTCTCCTGAGTCCGCTCTGAATGGTAGCAAAGCGGCATGTACTGGTTGGTTTTTCAGAGTAAAAGCATGCTTGGATGTGAACACTCATTATAGTCGGAGCTTAGAAGCTCAGGTGAGTTTACAGCAGTCTTGCTATTAACTCGGCTGTTGAAACTAAGCCTTTAGCTCTTGGTCAAAGTTTTTCACAGCTTACAGGAGGAAGCCATTTCATGTCAACTTCCTCAAAACAACTCTACATTCCAGCAAAAGCTTAGAACTTTTTAAGCAAGGATCCGAGATCAGTGACTTGTTCTTCCCCGATTGGTCCAAACGAACCAGTGGAAGGGAGTTAGAATGAAGGTCACTCGGATAGGAGAGGATTGTTTTTAAGAAGTTGTTTAGAATGAAGAGAGAGAACAGATTAGACTGGAGCCAGCTTCATAAAACAAGTGATTAAAACTGCATTCTAACTTCTAACAAACTGAGGAGTTCAGTCTGACATATTAATTCACTTTCATCGTTTGATTCATCATATGAAGAAGTGATCAACATTTTGAAATAGCATAAAACATGATCAAACAATGACAAGTTATTCTCAGAATTAATTCTGAATTAACACACATTAAAAGGAAGTCTCTTCTGAAATATGTGTTTTGATTCAAATAAATGTAATAAAATAGTGTTAATGTCTTTTTACTGAAAGTATCAGTGAAAAGGTGTCACTGGGACATATCAAAGAGACGAAGGTGTATCAAAGACCACCGTCTGGTTCACTACAGTACCCCCTTTTGGAAGTCATCGCCTGTCCATGGGGATGAGTTCCAACACGAAAGGATACCACCAAATGTCTCTGATCTTGATGTAATCCAGCAAGTGGAAAAAAACAAAAATTATAATCCCATAATGTTTTTGGAAGTTCCATACTGTTCGTAGGTAATCCCATAGCGGAAAGATTTTAATCCTTTAGAAAACAAAGTCTTATAATCCACAGCGGTAATTCCACAGCGGTAATCTCACCACGATTAGAGTTGTTGATTTCATTAGCAACAATTGTTTTTTATCAGCATGTAGAGGGGATCCCTCGATTGACGCAGAGGAGGCGACCCTTGGATGAAGGTTGAAGACCAACGTTGGAGTAGCATGTCCCCACATTGAAGGTTGTCGGCTGGTTGGTTTCCAGTCCGTGCCACTCTGGTTCTATGTGTCATGCAATTATGTGGTTTTAGATGGGCTTATGATTTGGATTTTACATTAGCCTTACCTATATGCACCTGGTATGTAAGCTATCATGGTTTAGATCAGCTACAGGTACCAAGTAAGGGGTGGATCATGCATCCAAAGTTAAATATAGGGATCTACGTCTATAGAAGGTTCAGGAGGGATCCTGTAACGAAGGCCTCTTCTTCTAAGCTATTCCTCCATTCATAATTTAAGTTAAATTAACTAAGATAGAAAAGAAAATATAGTTTGGTCTAAATGTCTGTTGTCCTTTTAGACGACGACGTAGGATTTGGTATTCCCTATAAATTTTGAAGTCTATGGCGAGACTCATCAAAACGAATAGATAATCTAGAATAGAAACGATCGAATCGGTTCAATTTAGAAATTGCGAGACCAGTGTAGTTTATGGTACCTAACGTAGCTTTAAACTACAGGTAGTCCCCGACTTACGAGCGCTCTTACTTACGAGGTCCCGGACTTACGAGCATGCATCTCATTAAAAAAAAAAAAAAATATATATATATATATTTTTTTTTTTTTTTTTATAAATGAATACATGTACAGTACTGGACAGTCACCAAGCACTTAGCCTATCCTAACACAGTTTTTAAAGATGAAGGAATAAGTTGAATTGTCTCCCTTTCACATAAAGGGAGCAAGCTCCCTATGGAGCCTGCAGGGAGGAGGGAGACAATTCAACTGACTCCTTCATCTTTAAAAACTGTGTTAGGATAGGCTAAGTGCTTGGTGACTGTACAGTACTGTACATTTATCTATTTATAAATAAAAAACAATAAAAAATAAAAATACTGTATATACTGTATATTTTTAATAAATAGATAAATGTACAGTACTGTACAGTCACCAAGCACTTAGCCTATCCTAACACAGTTTTTAAAGATGAAGGAATCAGTTGAATTGTCTCCCTCCTCCCTGCAGGCTCCATAGGGAGCTTGCTCCCTTTATGTGAAAGGGAGACAATTCAACTTATTCCTTCATCTTTAAAAACTGTGTTAGGATAGGCTAAGTGCTTGGTGACTGTCCAGTACTGTACATGTATTCATTTATAAAAAAATAAAAAAAAGTAAAAAAAAATATATATATTTTATTTTTTTTTACTATGTGATCCTACTTACGAATTTTTGACTTACGAGCGCCCCCTAGGGACGGAACTCGCTCGTAAGTCAGGGACTACCTGTAATACATTATGTGTCCTGTTCAGCATTTTTGCCATCTTTTTATTGTCTCACACAAAACTCTGTCTAATATCAGACAAGATCATAACAGAAGTTGAGACCTCAAATTATTACCTGGGGATATTAAATATTTATTATCAATTATTAATATAATATTAAAGACAGTGTAATAACAAATAATCAGGATTTTTGGTGAGTAAAATGTTGCTATATTCCTAAATAATATTGCAGTTTTATCAGGTTATTTTTGATGCTTTTTTTATGTGTGTCACAGCTGTACCTGTAGTAGAAGTTTATAGCCATAAAATAGTTATTGAGGCTTGGATTGATTCAGACGGAGCACTACTGAAGGCCTAGGTGTGAAATGCACGGCCCGCCACTGATATATATATATATATATATATATATATATATATATATATATATATATATATATATATATATATATATATATATATATATATATATATATATATATATATATATAT
>JBBPBX010032749.1:0-33685 GCA_038048925.1 Garcialebias charrua
TTTTTTAACAAAGATTTCCGGAAAGAAACAATCAAAGAAAGGGAAATGACTAAGGTGCATAATGAAGGTGACAAGCAATGCAAATAGAGAACAGGACCATTAGCCATTAAATTATGACCACTGCTAAGTGGAGAGAAAAAAACACTTGTCTCGTTAGAATGACGCATGGTCGTGAACATTGTCCTCTTGGAGTTGATGTGGTAGAAGAAGAATAAAAGATATTTAAGCTTTGACATGAGTCAAAGTAGAATGACTAAGCTCATCGCCATGACAGCAGAGCGCACCAACGTTCCCAGACTACAGAGATCAGGAACCACTGGTCTGGGGGAGATTTTGTTTGGAGATGTTTTAGGGTCATTTTTTACAAATGGCAGTAGTAGGTCTTGTTTTATTTTGGTAGTCTCTCCCTGCATGTTTTGTCTAGTTTTACTTTCTGCCATTTCAGCTGTTTTTTTTTTAAAACTGTGTCTTGTCTGACTTTTCTTCCCCATTTCTTAGTTTATCTGTTTACCACCCCGAAGGGTCTCTATTTTATAGTTTTTCCGGAATATTTTATCTTTTAAAGCAGGGGTGTCAAAATCACTTACAAAAGGGGTCCAAAATTAAAACCTTTTTCAAGTTAAGGGTCGGTTTCAGAATCTACATTAGATACCCAACATATTTTCTTGGTCACAGGTTCCTCAACAAGAGTTTGATTGGTCTCATTTGATGTTCTCTGTTGCACTTTTGACATTATAATTAAAAATTACTGAAAAAATAAAGTGATAAAAGTACAGGTAGTCCCCGAGTTACGAACGAGTTCCGTTCCTATGCCCGTTCGTAACACGAAAATCGCTGTAAGTCGAAAATACGTCCAAACGGCACCTCATACATGCACCTCATACGTACAGTACTGTAATTTTACCAAGCACTTAGCCTATCCTAACACATTACCCTACATAGTTATCAAAAACCACATACATTAGGAGCCATAATGAAGGGAAAAAAGAGTTTCTTACTGGGAGCTGGTCATTTATTCCTCCGTCTGTTGACATGTTAGCTCGTGCACCTCCGAGCTCCTGCAACTTCACTCGGTCCACTACATCAACGTCTGTTAGCATGTTAGCTTGTTGCTTAGCTGTAGCCTCTGCCTCATATAACCTCCACTCCAAAAAATAAGGTCTCTGTATTTCCACGCGCGGTCCAGCAATCCGCAATTAGCATATTAGCCCCTCTGTCCTCAGCTCCGGTCTCTCATGTTAGTTCCAGTGCGTCAAGCTCTCCCTCCCCCTCGCTTCCTCTGTAAAGGCTCCAGTAGACCTCAGCGTCCTCCCTATACACCACTCTACGTGCGCATTCTGTGCGCACGCGTTCACTGGCAGAGCTCTGCTTTCTTTCTCACGTTAAATGCTCGCGTTTTCGCTCCAAATCCTTGTTGTAATGTGAGCAGCTGCGCGCGAAGCAGGACAAACTAGGTCGCTGATTGGTCACTTGCTGACACGCCTACTGAAATGATTGACAGCTCGAGCAGGACAACCAGCTGGCTTCAGCGGTGGTCGCTCGGCTGCAGCCGTTGCGGTCTTTCTAACTTTATATGTTAATAAAAACTAATAAAAAGTGGGGGAAAAAAACAGGGAGCGCTTTTCCTGCAGCCCACAGCCCACCAGGAAATATTTAAAACCTCCCGCAGCCAGGTAGGACCTGAATTCATTCATTTCAGTCATGGAGTGAACGGAGGAAGAAGCGATTACTTGACTTTTGGCAAAAAAACAAAACAAAAGTCCTGATCAGCGATGAAGAAGGGGAATTTAATTCATTTGTGTAACATACAAAACAGTCCGGCGCCGGGGAAGTTTATGGTCAGACACCGCGCAAGCGTGCGCGGTCGTAAAAAAAGAGCTTTGCGCGTTCGTGCCCTGAGGGGCTGCGCAGCTTTTGCCTCAGCGTACGTACCGTAAACACCGGTGTATAATACGCACTTTTATTGCTCATTTGAATGTCCTGCGTATTATACACCGAAGCGTATTATCTACAGATTTTTTCCCATATTTTTAGACCCATTTTTGGCTCTGATTCGCTGTTTTTCATTTTGGCCTAAAAATGGTGCAGTACCAGTTTCGGCCGCTATGGGCGCTAATGCACCCTGTAGTCTGTTTACCTGCAGACTGTACCTGGAGGCGTATCCTGGCGCCATCTAGTGGCCATAAAAAAGACTGTCACGGCAGCGCGTATTATACACCGAAGCGTATTATCTACAGATTTTTCTGATTTATTTCTAAATATTGGCCAAAGCGTATTATACACCGGAGCGTATTATACACCGGTGTTTACGGTATGTCGTACAGAGGCGTACAGGGAGTACGCGCAGGTCTACTGGGGCCTTAGGTTTCCATTGAGTGTGTGTCAAGCTCCCCCTCCCCCTCCCTCCCTCCACTGAGCACGCGTCAAGCTCCCCTTCCCTCCCTCCCTCCTGTATCTTTAGTTTCTCCTGTAAGTTTCGTTTCGGTACCGTATTTTTCAATGGGAGCGCGTTCGTAAAGGCGTTCGTAAAGTCAAATCGCCGTAAGTCGAGACCGCCGTAAGTCGAGACCGCCGTAACTCTGGGACTACCTGTATTTTACATTTAAAATAACGTCTTGTGGGCCAGATAAGATGTCAATGAGGGCGACATTTGGCCCCCGGGCCTTGAGTTAGACACATACGTTTTCAAGTTTTTGGATGGGTGTCTTTTGAGTGGCTTTTAAACAGTCTAGATTATAATGTGTTTATTTAAATCCTGTTATAGCTCATCAAAATTTGTGCTCAATAATCTTGGTAAAAACCCACCAACGTTCAGTCAGGTCATCTGGACAGTTTCTTTTTATGCTGAGACGTTTCGTCCTTCATCCAAAGGACTTCTTCAATCTGAGGAGACACCAAACAAACTGAGTTCAAAACACCACCTGTTATATATCCTTATTTAATGGAAGAATAACTATTTAATTATCTTATATAACAGAGTCATTATTTCACATCTTTAACCAACATTAAAAAACTTGCACATATCACACCATTAACTGGTTTTATCACACCAGCAAAGTGCTTTTTCCCCACTATGGAGTATGCTGTTTGTGGGAATCAGTTGTGTTTGTTGGTGTCTCCTCAGATTGAAGAAGACCTTTGGATGAAGAGGACAAAATGTCTCAGCTAAAAAAAAAAGAAACCATCCAGATGATCTGACTGAACATTGTTGGATTTAATACCTGGATTATTGAGCATGAACTTTGGTGATCACACCATTGCCGTGCTTTTTGGACTATGAGGTGCACTTAAAATCCTTGAATTTTCTCAAAAATCAAGAGCCTTATAATCCGGTGCGCCTTATCTATTAATTCTGTTTACTGACCTCAAACCGATTTTATGTGGTACACGGTGTTCGAAAATCTGTCAAAATGAACTTGTTTCGCTTAATGCGCTTTATAATCCGTTGCGCCTTACACTCCGAAAAACACGGTAAGTGATTATTTTAATTTAAAATAAACCTTGTGACTACAACAAGAAAGGGGTACCTGAAAACACTGTATTTAAATGCTGTAAAAGGTATTTTAAAAATGGTAAAATGCTGTATTTTTAGTGTTTTTGGTGACATTTTTTGTATTTTGGTGAGATAAAGGGCACTGTTATGTTGCACTTTACTTAAGAAGACTACTGTGAAAAAGTGAAAAATAAAGCATTGACAACAAAACACAAAAAGATTACAGATAAAACAAACTAAAACGTCAAAGCCATGAGAGGCATTTAGTTACTTCTCACCTCTGATCTCATGCTTGTTCTCTGTCGCCCTCCTGCTCTCGTCTCTGGAGCTCTGCCTCACCGACTGGCAACGAGCCCGCTGAAGGTAGGCCAGGATTGACGCTGCTCGTATCTGAGTCACAGAGAGCCGAGGAACACTGAAACCCACTGACTGCATTTAACTTTAGGCATCTGACTCCCATGCAGTGTGTGATACAATAGATCCAGCCACTCTTGTTTCTGCACCTCAGTGCTGACGTTTATGCCCACAATCACAGCGATAAATAAAACTCCAACTGTGATAACAGGGTAGTTATTTCCAGTGTCCATAAAAAGTAAAAGCCTTGTTTTTTACATATTATTACCACAGTAAAATAAGATTTTTTACAATCATTTAGCATCAAGACAAAAAACTTTTGCTTTTCCTCTTGCACAATTGTGCCTGGCGTCTTTTTAATTAATCCTCAGTGTTTCAACAAAAAGTTTCTAGCTAATTTTCAGACTGAAAGAAGCTGAAAGGCCTGATGTTAGTTTGCAGGTTACAGCCTGACGCAACAAAATTCACGTGTGAGAAAAACCTGCAGCCAAAGCTATGCATTTCTCAATATATCACCCTGAAGTATTTGTGTGCATGTGTGCTCGCTGCTCTGAGTGGGTTTTATGTAAACACACAACGATGTGACTGAAGTCGCGAGTCGGTCGCAGGGATTACACCATATAAACACAGGTATACAGTCACATAAACAGGACTAACTGAAGATGTGGGCTGAAGAATGGAGTAAAACATACTGAAAAATTACAAATAATTTAACAGTCTATTTACATTTACTGCTGCCGAATGTAAAAACTGATCGAGGGCCAACTTTTTTTCCAGTACAGTATCTTAAATAAAAATATGGACACGATTCTTAGATTTCTTATGTAAAAATATTTATACAAAAAGACTAAATTAACTTTTCTAAAAATACATTTGTAATAGTCAGGACAAGAAATTTACTTCTTTTTTTTAATAATCTTTAATTATCTTATTATTTGTAATGACATCATTTTACCAAGGGCAATAAAAACAGTAAGAAAATAAAAAAAATAAAAAAACGGATGAAAATTCAAACAGCTACAGACATTTTACCTTAAAGTTACAGAATAAAACACAAAAAGATTGAATTTTATAAATTCAGGCAGATGCTCTGCAGCTGTGAAAAAACAGGACTGAGTAAAGAGGACATTAGAGCAAAACTCCTTTGTGTGCGTGTTTATTTTTAATTATTTTCATCACAGGAAAATGCTGCTCATAATAATAATAATAATAATAACTTTTATTTATAATGCACTTTACATACAACAGATCTCAAAGTGCTACAGTGTATGAACATTAAATAAAATCAAGATAAAAATCAACCATAAATGCATACCATACAATACCATACCAACTTTATTTATAGAGCACTTTTTGCACCCAACAGGACCAAAGTGCTGTACACACAATCACAAAATACAATACAATCATAAAATGGAAGGGACTAAAAACAGTACTAAAATAATAAATTATGAATACAATAAAACAATAAAACAAAGTTAAAACATCTCAGATTGTACCAAAAGCCAAAGAAAAAAGATGGGTTTTAAGAAGAGACTTAAAAACAGCAAGTGAAGAGGCCTGTCTTATGTCTAATGGGAGGTCATTAGACATAAGACATTTTTTGTATTTTGGTGAGATAAATTTTTTGTATTTTGGTGAGATAAATTTTTTGTATTTTGGTGAGATAAAGGGCACTGCAACCAAGAGGAGGAACCAAGTGGATAGTGCCTCACAGATGATTGCATTAAAAACTTAAAATTCACAAAATGCAGATAAAATACTCAAATAAAAACTGGGTGCAATAAAAACAAAAGCACAATTAATTAATTAAAAAACTGGATAAAAAGAAATGTTTTAAGACCATTTTTAAAACATGTCACGGTCTGTGGGGCCCTCAGATATGAGGGCAGGGCTTACATTGATAAGCACATAAATAAACAGCTTGTTTGCAGAGCACCTGTCACTTGAAGTTTGACTCTTTCCCTCTCAATTCAAACAGCATCACGAGAGGCTTCAACTTGTGCAGTGGAGAGCATCCTGTACTCCAGCAACAACGTGTGGCATGGGGGCTGCACAGCTGCAGAAAGAAAAGTTCTGCAGAGAGTGGTGAAGGCTGCACAGAAGTCTGTTGGAGTCAGTCTCTCCACCATCACAGACATCTACACCTTCAGATGTAGGAAGAGAGCCACCTGCATCATGAAGCACCCCACTCATCCAGTACACACACTTTTTTTGCCCCGCTCCCCTCAGGCAGCAAGTTAAGGAGCATGAAGTGTAGAACCACTAGACTGAGGAACAGCTTCTACCCTGAAGCTGTCAGACTCATGAATAAATAACCAGGAAAAATCACTGTGAAAATTACTGTGAAAAAAAAAAAAACTGTGAAAATCACTGTAATGCCACTTGGTTGTTATGTGCTGCTGACTATCCATGATCCCGATCTCATGCTGCTGATTATTGAATGCTGCTGTGTTCATTAATCCTCATCTGCTCACACAGACTCATGTTCGTGCTGCTGTTGTTTTGGTGCATTGTTTTTGTACCATTAGTGTTTAGTGTATTCTTAGTTTAGCGTATTTCTTAGTTCATAGCTTAGATCTTATTGGAGCCAAGATGGTGTAGTGGCAGGGCTTCCGACTTGGGACCCGAAGGACGCGGGTTCGCGCCCCGGCCACTACACACCTTGGGGTGTCTATGAGTGCACACCTAATTCTCCAGCTCCCTGGGCGCTTTCTGGCTGCTCACTGCACCACCTGGTGATGGTTGGGTTAAATGCAGAGACGAATTTCGTCTGTGTATGGGAAACATACACAGATGACAGAAAAGGACATTATTATTACTGTTTTTTCTTTACAATTTGTATTTTTGTTGGATGTAACTGGGCCGCTTTGTACATAGTTTCTCTCCACCTCATGTACCACATGTGATGTGAATGACAATAAAAACCCTTGTATATTTTCATTAAAAATTTCCCTAAAACCTGCATTTTTTGTTGTTGTTGCTTAGTAGTTTTGGTTTGTAAGACCTGTTTCAGCCTGATGAGAAACCGTGTGCATTTTTTATTTCGTGAGATTTCGAACAAGATCTTGATACACCCCAACCAGTGACCAGACCAGGGAGTGCTCTGCCTCTACTGATGGGGTAGGCACCAACCCCCCCCCCCCCACACACACACACACACACACAACCATACAAGATACAACAAGTTAGTTGGTCCAACCCATATGTTCTTAAACCTTTTCCAACTGCCTGACTGAAAAAAACGGAACAAGCTCCCGTCTTTGACTTTAAAATTGGTTGAAAATTCAAAAAGACGATTACTGTTCTAAAACAAGGCAAAGTATGTTGTGGCTCGACAGAAGATGACCCAAGTGCGAGTTCGTGGTTTAAACTGAGATATCAATAAAAATCACCTAAAGTATTTCAGCCAATACAGTACTGTATACACAAACCTTGTTTACACAGGCATGCAGGAAAAGGCCTTGGACCATGCCAAAAAAGAACGAGTGGATTTAGACAAGAATGGATGTATTATTGCATGTTTACAAAAGAAGACTTAAAGCCCCACCAAACAGATCACGTTACAAAAAAACTTCAGGAAGTTTAAAGCCAAAGAAAGACCCGAAAAACAATAAAAGTGCAGCTTTTTCGTCAACCGCTCTCAGTTTCGCTTTGTGCTGACTGACTGAAAAAAAAAGCAAAGGCTGCGAGAAAAAACTGTTCAGTGGCCGGGAATGAAACCGCTGCACGAAAGTCTGAAGGCTTTTCGGTTGGCTGCGGAGAGGAGACGGATCAAATTTCTTCAAGTGTGGCGAGGAAAGCCTGCGAGGGTTATGCAATGTTGTTGGGACGTGGAGCCAGAAAGGGTGTAAACAGAACCCGCTCTGGAGTGGGACAGGCCCAGTCCGTTGCCTGGTAACAACAAGTATTTTGGGCCAGACCAGCAAACATGGCCCGCCTTCCAAAGAGGAAACAGGAGCTGGCCTCAGGAGCACCGAGCAAGAGGCTTTCCCGAAAGTCCGCTAAGAAACCGAGGCAAGCAAAACAAAGCACATCAGGGGCCCCAGATAACACTGCACCTATATTTTTCACCAGTCTAGACCACCACGAGCCGTAAACAAACGCGATAAACAAACCAGTCTAGGCTGAGGACTGCAGTCTCATCCACAATCTAGACATGACTAATGAGGTGAAACCGTGTAGTCTATGGAAAGAAAAGTGGACTAACTTCTACATTTTGCACTAAAGTTTTAATTTAAATGTAGATTCTTGCAAGCAGAGTGATTTTAATTGTTTAAAATAAAAGCCTTTTAAACCTGTACAATTAGTGCTCACACTTTAATACACTTAATTTTAAGCTATTGAATAGTTTGGTTGATTTAAATATAGTTTAGTGTCCACACATCATGAATATACAGGTGGTCCCCAACTTACGAGCGAGTTCCGTTACTACGAGGTGCTCGTAACACGAAATCTCGTATGTCGGAACCCGAAACACGTGTCGCTCGTAAGTCCGGATTTTCGGTCGTAAGTCGGAAAATGTATGCTAGCGCTACTACGAACACCCGTTTTTCAACACAAACGTACATAATGGTTCATAAACATGCTCAGAACGTTGTTTACAAACGGTTAGCTAACACACTTTCATCTAAAAACACATACCAGTGCTGTATTTTCTGTATGTTCTGTACAACTTTACTGTTCGTTAGTCAGCTCGTAAGTCCGGAACCTCGTATGTCGATGTGCTCGTAAGTCGGGGAGTACCTGTATTCAGGAGTATAAACAACGATTGGAGTTTTGTTGTTGTGCGTTCAAGATAAAGTAAAGGCTTCGCGTTACTAGAAGGAACGTGTTGCCCATTGCCATTTGTGCCTGTATTTAAATTATTAGAGACCAAAAATGTTAAGTTGTAGCTGTTTTAGCTCAGTGTTGTGGATGACTCTCAGCTACGACCACATCAATTTTTAAATCGATACCTGCAACATTGGAGTTACATTCATTTTTGTGTTGGCCAGTGTTAATGTTGAGGTGGGCATCGTAAATTGAGTTGATTCCAAAAGTTAATCAGTTTTAGATGTCCATCCGATTATTCAAGTTCAAGTATCTTTATTGTCATTCGCCTCACATGTGGTACATGAGGTGGAATGAAATGGTGTACTCAGGGTCCCAGTTACACCCAAAATAGCAAAAATATAAAGTATAAAAAGAAACATAAAGATATACACTCAGATAAACGTTAAACGAATGCTAAACCTCTACACTAATAATGTGCATCATTAAAACAGCAGCCCGAACAAGAATACAACAGCATAAAGGCAAGAGAGCAGCAGCGTGGATGAGATCAGCAGTATGGATAATCAGCAACACAGATAATTAACAATTAAAACGGAATTACAGTGATTTTTATTTTCCCTTACAGTGATTATTCTGGTTAAAGATTCATGAGTCTAACAGCTTCAGGGTAGAAGCTGTTCCTCAGTCTAGTGGTTCTACACTTAATTTTCCCAGCGGATTCGGATGTTGTCAGTCCATACAATGGGCGCTATCAACTGTTATCATCCCCATAATCTATCGGAGAAACTGTCCAACTTACATCCTATGTTTGAAAGAACGTTATCAGCGTTATACAGGTAGTCCCCGACTTACGAGCGCTCTGACCTACGAGGTTCCGGACTTACGAGCTGGCGAATTTTTGGAAAAAACGCAAAAAATACCGAGTTTTTCTGTGTTTTTTCACCACAGTTCGTTAGCTAAACATGTGGACACACGTTTCCGATCATTTTTATGCACTCGTAAGCAGTTTTTCGATGAAAAACGAGTGTTTGTAGTCGCGCTAGCAAAACCGTTCCAACTTACGAGCGAAATTCCGGACTTACGAGACACGTGGCGGCCGTTCCAAGTTACGAATTTTCGCTTTACGAGCGCCTCGGAGGAACGGAACTCGCTCGTAAGTCGGGGACTACCTGTAATCGCTGGTGATTTTCCTCAACCTCCTGCCTGAGGGGAGTGGGGCAAAAAGTGTGTGTGTTGGGTGAGTGTGGTCCTTCATGATGCAGGTGGCCCTCTTCCTGCATCTGAAGGCATAGATGTCTGATATAGCCTGCTGTCTGAATTTTTCAGTAAAATCCAGAGATATTTTGCCTACAGAAAATGTGAAACTTGTAAACAACTCCCAGCTGAAACCACACTACATTTAACACAATTCCTGTGAAAGTGATTGATTAATTACTTTTGTGCTAAGGTTGGCTGTGGCAACCGTACTCCTCTTGCTGTCCTTGGATCATCTAATGCCTAAATTAGAGTACAGTAAATAAGAGTTATGTTGAGCCAAAGACAGCAGGAGGGTTTAACTGAGTTGACTCCAAAAGTTTATCAGTTAGTCAAGTCAAATGATAATTTTCTGAAAGTTTCATCAAGGTGCATGCCATATTTTGTTAATTGACAGACAGAGTTGACTAGCTATGGTAATATTTAAAGAAAGCACTAATACAGTTTATTAGTGCTCGTAAGATCAGTCTCAGCTACCACACCAAAATTTATGTATCCGTAAAACTGAACGAGTTATAGCTAAATTTATGTTTCTGTAATCAGTTGGCTGTGCCAGCCATGCCACCCTAAAAGTTAATCAGTTGTAAAAGGAAGTCCATTGATCACTTTCTGCATGTTTCAGTATAACTCGTTCAGTGATTCATGAGATATTTTGCTAACAGACACGGCAAAAACATTGTTTGCCTTTGCCAGTTTCTAATGCAAATCACATCTCAATTTTTTTTATTAAACAGATTGTCTCATTGATATTAAGATGAACTGTCTTGTCTGTCATGGAGCACAGTTTACATGTTTCCATGATCGCACAGATGACAACAAGACGTTTGTGAATGTGTTGTTCGCTCGCTTCCAGCGCTCATTTGCATTTGACTTGGTGAGGAAAAAGCTCGAAGTTTCGCTGCTACGCGAACAACAGTCGCTGACGGTTAAAAATGTAAAAAGCTTCACAACAATCGCTTCAAACAAACGGGCTCCTCGCAGCTACTGCTCGCCTGCTCAGAAAGAATCCGGAAGCCATATTGTGTGCCTCGGGCTCACAGCGGGTTACCACGGTAACCGGTTGCTAGGCGGCGTAACAAAAAAGACCAAATTTATACGTGCTTGCGTCAGAGGCAACGGCGTATCCATGGCGACGGAACGCTGCACACAAACGCAGCACATGCTTCTTGTTTTAGCACAGTTAGCTTTTTTTTTAAATCTGTTGGCTAAATGTGAAAATACGAAACTTTTTTCGACTTCGACCAGAATTAGAAGGGGGAACATTTGTCATTGTTAAAGTTTATCAACCATAATGTTATCAGTTTGTGCGTAAAACAACAGTTAGTTACAATATTTTTGACCCATTCTGCCTGCCGTCGTTTAATTTCGTTCGTCGTCGTGAATGTGGGCTGGTAACGTGCGTGAACAACCACCCTCCTTCCTATTTCTTCATCATGAGCGACTTTAAACATCAACGTAATAGTTATACGTAATATTTAGTCATCCCGGTTCGGCGGCGGCAGCGTCTCCGTTAACGGGAGTCCGGGACTCGACGTTCCTCCGTGAATCCTCGTCTCTGACGTTGTTGCAGCTCTGACTAACTTGTTATCCCCAACTCCCCGCATGTTCTCACATCAGCTGTAGCCCTCTCTCACAGCAGCATGGCCGCCCCGCGTATGACACACTGACTATCAGCACATATGAATGAATAAATAAATAAATAAATAAATAAAATTTGGATTTTTCATTCCACTTGCCACACTCCTTCTGCTGTGGACTTTTAAATAAATTAATCACTTCTTTTTGTTGTTGTTGCAGTGACAGGCTGTGAGTTCCGTCACTGCTGCCCACTGCATGCTGCTCAAAAGTTAATGTGGACTTTTTCTATTGCGGGAAATCAAAGACCCTGTACAAAACTGAAACCATGCGGTTTTTTGCAGGTAAAACACTTGATTTTAAGCTCGAGGAAAAGGAAGAGGAAGGCTGTTCAGTGGGACCCTCCCTCCTGAGGAGTCCCGAAGGCGTGGGATCTCCCCCACCCTCCCCTTTGCACTTTCCTTTTTTCACTTAGCATATGTATATAAATAATAGTAATAATAATAATAATAATTAATTTAATTTTTAGCATATTTATATTTAGCACTTTGAGATTTTCATTAATGAAAGTGCGTTATAAATTGAATTCATTATTATTATTATTATTAATTTGTAACGCACTTTTCATTAACAAAAATCTCAAAGTGCTACAAAGTGCAACTAAAATCAATGATCAAATAAAAACAAGTGATAAAATAAAGTAAAATCAATGATAAAACCACAAAAATCACTAATAAAATCAATTAAAAACAATGAGATCAAAGATCTAAATAATAAATGTCTTTCCCCCCAATTCATGTAAAGTTTGAAAGCACCACGTCAACTATTTGAGTTAACACTTATCAAAAATTCATATGGTTTCATAAGACTATTTTAATATCCTATCTCAGACGCACATATTCTAAATGAATACTTTCTATTTTTATAATACTGATTTTTTTCCCCCTCTCAGACATATACAGACGGTGAGAAATATCATGTGCCTGTGATTTAAATAAAAAAAAGAAAAAAAATCTATTATTATCCGTCGGCGAGGTGAGCTTCTGGTCCATTCCGTGGGAGAGGGAATCCCTCAACGTCACCAAGGATACCAAACACAACACCGAGACAAATATGGGCATGTACGTCATCGGAACTTCGGGGCGGGGCTTGAAAGCTAGAAATGCCCTGGTTGTACTCGAGGCGGATGGCTTCATTCATAAGACAAGATCTACTACGGCGCACGGTAACACCCGCGTTCCGTTACCGGGACTTTATGGATCTATAATCGCACGCTGTTTTTTATTATTTTTTATTTATTTAACTTTTGACACGAGCGGATTTTGAGGAGACAGCGCGAGGATTTTTACAGAAAGAGAAGAGAATAAAGGAGATCTTCAAGAACTTTCTCCCTCTGAAAGCGGAGGGGGGTGGTGGGGGATATTGGATTAAGTTTCTTCATGCAACTTTTTTGGAAAGAAACCAAATCCATCTCACCGGAAAATAACAAAAAGCTTGACGGTAAGAAAAAGCGCCATACCGGAAACATCTGTCCGCAGCTGGACTGGGCAGATGTTCTTCTAACCCGAGTCTTGTGTGCCGCTGCCCCGCTGCAGGTGACATCGGACGTCCTCCGGTTCCCGCGGGCGTCTCGTTCCCTTCCGGTCCCTCCGGGGAGATGTACCAAGGGTTCCCCGGCGACCCCGACAGCGGATCCCGTGGAAGCTCGTCTCCATCCATAGAGTCCCAGTACCTGTCCTCCGTGGACTCCTTCGGGAGCCCGCCCACCACCACCAGTGCTCCACAGGTAATTTAGACCGCGAGATATGACAACAAAATAAATAAATAAATGGATGTTTGCATGATAAATCAAAACAAACAAGCAAGTTATGATCATATATTTATTTGTTCAGTTAGCAACAGCTATACTTTAAATTATTCCTATAGGCCACATACAGTATGTAATTTCACTAATTTAAAAGCTAAAACAGGCTAAATTCTGTATGAATTTAATAACAGCAGAAACATTGAACTCGTGCCACTTTTCATGAGATTTTTATCCCAACTACAGTAAAATGTTTGGTAAAAGACGTGCGCGTGTGAGCAGGTTTTGTTGCCAGTGGCAGCCCGGTGTGTCTGACAGCGCGTGCTCGGATCAGAGCCGAGCGGCTGGAACTCCCTACGTCAGCGCCGAAGCCCCGCCCCCTCCCCTCTCTTCTTCCGCGCGCTCCGCCGTGACGTCAGTGCCCGTTCTATTTTGGAGCGCTGCGTCGCGTTGCCAAGGGAAACACAGGGGGGCGTGACGGAGGAGGGAAGAGGAAGAAGGGACCGAGAGAGAAAGAGAGGGAGGGAGGAAGAGAAGAAACGATTGGTCGAGCCGCTCGCTCTAGAGTCGCCTCCTCCCCTGTTCTCGCGCGCTTTGAAATTTATAAATGTCGGCATACTCTTTGATGCGTCCGAAATAAACCAAAAGACCCGCCCCCCCCCCATGCAAAAAGTTTTAGACCCATTTATTAAACGCCATGACTCAGCAATAAGTAAGAATGAAAACTCATAGATTCTGTTTTTATGCATGATCCTTTATTATAATACACATTTAGCTAAATCAGTTTTTTGTTGTTGACTGCAGTAAGTTTATGTAATTAATCTATACATAACTAGTGTTTTATTTTATACTTGTGGGGACAAGAGTCCCTAATGCCCATTCTCAGATGGACCTTTGGATAAACAGCTTAAAATACAGAACTAATTGAAAATACAACATTTATCAACAGAAACTATTTGACTAAAACAGCATTATTTAAATTGTGGGAAAGTTTTTGATCATTTGTGCCTAGCTCTTTTAGACAATTTTTTCCCATCTTAAAAAAAGAAAAGAATGGCAGTCAGTTGTTATGGAAGAAAAGGGCTTGTCCCTGAGAATAAAGGCTTAATTCTTTTAAGCTGATTTTCTTAGATAATTATTATTATTATTATTTTTAGATCCCATGAAATAAAATACAGTATACCTTGGGTTTCTACGTTATTGTATCCATAAAGTCTACACTTTGTCTTCATCGCTGCACTGTCTTAGTAAATAACGCTTGTGTTGTTGGATTATTGAACTACTATGAGGAATTTGTCAAAATTTATCTTTTTTTTAATTTATTTTATTCTTCATCTCAAAAGCTTCAAAATAACACGGAATTTGTTGAAATTAGGCAATTTAGCACCTGGCAACAAGCAAGTTTTGTTTGCAAAGTCATCATTTGAAAACTATTTTTACCAATCTGGAGCGGATATATTTTAAAAATGATTGTATGAAGGGATTTCCTGGTGCTATGGCAGCCGGCAGAGACAAATTGTCCATTTGAAAGGAAATTCTAAAACTTATAAAAGAAAGGATTATTTTTAAAGACACTGGGATGGTAGAGACCTTTTCACACAAACCTGAATTAGTGCAACAAAAAATGTCACCTTCTTTTTCAGCCTGCACTCATTTTGCAGCACTCATCTTTTTTTGTGTGTGTGTTTTTCCCCACACACACTTTTCTTCACCCACTTGTTCATGTTCAGGGTCTCAGGTGCTCATCTGGGCCCTGGAAGTGATTTAACTTGTGTGTGTGTGATTCACGTCCGGTGAAATTCCTCGTCTCTCCTCTGCAGGAGTGTGTGTCAGCAGGTGCTGGCTTGAGCCTTGTGGGCAGCGGGCCAGGGAGCAGTGGCGGCGCTGAGATGCCCGGTTCATTCGTGCCCACCGTCACCGCCATAACCACCAGCCAGGACCTGCAGTGGCTGGTTCAGCCGACCCTCATCTCCTCCCAGGCCTCTGGACACAGTGTTTCCACCGGCACCACCACCATGGCCCAGCCAATGCCACTGGTGGACCCGTACGACATGCCGGGTCCCAGCTATTCTTCCGGGGCTGGCTTCACCCCTCCAGGCTCAGAAACTCTGGGGCCAGCTCCGGGCCCCGTCCGCCAGTCCAGAGCCCGCAGCCGCCGTGCACGAGACGAGTCTGTGAGTGAAGACGGAGATGTTGGTGTGTTCGTAAGTTCGTGTGCTTGAGCGGCGTGCTTGTTGACTCTTGCATGTCACACGTGCATTGCAGGTAAACAGCTTACATGGGAACCAAATACCCGTATTTTCCGGAATATAGGTCGCGGCTTTTTATCATTTTTGCATGCCCTGCGACCTATTTTCAGGTGTGACCTATTTATGGCTTTTTATGAAATAAGCTGATTTGTAATCATTTATTAACAAAAATTAAACTGAGACACACTCTTACAATAATGTCAGCTAACAAATATATATTTTTAGGTGTTTATCCTGCTAAAATTATTCATTTATTAAAGAAAAGTTCAGCTCAGACACATATTTGCTATAATTTTTATCAAACAATTAATTGTTTTTAAGTGTTAATCTTCTTAAAAGCCTTGCTGTGCGCTCCTGTGGAAGAGACATTTGCAGCAGAGCTAAACACGGTCCACATTTTGACGTAGGTGCAACCTATATTCAGGTGCGACCTATATATGGATTTTTCCAATTCTTTGGCAATAATTGGACAATGCAACCTATATTAATAATAATAATAATAATGAATTCAATTTATACCGCACTTTTCATTAATAAAAATCTCAAAGTGCTAATATATTCAGGTGTGACCTATATTCCAGAAAATACAGTACCCCATCCAAGCAATGTGCACTCACATTTGGTTCTAACGGGTGAAAATACCAAATCTACATTGTAGGCTTTTTGAAAACACATGCAGGGAAAGACTTTTAGAAGACTGGGTGGAACAGAACAATTACATTTGGAAAAAAGTGACAACGAAGCTTTTCTACTAAGCGGTTCATTTCTGATCTTCCAGCTAACACCTGAGGAGGAGGAGAAGCGACGCGTTCGTCGAGAGAGGAACAAGCTGGCTGCTGCCAAATGCAGAAACCGCAGACGAGAGCTCACAGACAGACTGCAGTCGGTGAGTTCAGCCATGTTGCAGAATGACTAATCAGACTCTTAACCTCCCATTGCATGTGAAGGATGCTAATAAGAACTTAGGAGAGATTATTGCAATCAGGTGTTTAGACTTTTGTGAAATCAATCGTGGTTTTTAGGAGACTGTTGTGCCTGAACATGTTTATAATTAGGGAATTCTTCTTTGAAACAGCTTACAGGAATGAAAACAGTTCTGCTATAGGAAACAGCCCTAAATGCAAACAGATATTGAAAGTGGGGTTCTGTGGAAAGGTTAACTATCTCACCTGTTGTAGGTAATATTTTGAATTACATCAGTTTGGAGAAGTAGTTTCATTCCAACTCAAAATTTTCCACAGCAGTTTATTACAAGGTATTCTAGTCCTGTTTTAAGAATGTTTCCACAAGATGTTTTGTGTTTGTACAGTAATTTACTCAAGATTCAATGGGCATNCGCGTTCGTCGAGAGAGGAACAAGCTGGCTGCTGCCAAATGCAGAAACCGCAGACGAGAGCTCACAGACAGACTGCAGTCGGTGAGTTCAGCCATGTTGCAGAATGACTAATCAGACTCTTAACCTCCCATTGCATGTGAAGGATGCTAATAAGAACTTAGGAGAGATTATTGCAATCAGGTGTTTAGACTTTTGTGAAATCAATCGTGGTTTTTAGGAGACTGTTGTGCCTGAACATGTTTATAATTAGGGAATTCTTCTTTGAAACAGCTATGAAAACAGTTCTGCTATAGAAAACAGCCCTAAATGCAAACAGATGATGTACTATTGAAAGTGGGGTTCTGTGGAAAGGTTAAGAACAAATACTATCTCACCTGTTGTAGGTAATATTTTGAATTACCCCAGTTTGGAGAAGTAGTTTCATTCCAACTCAAAATTTTC
Source organism: Garcialebias charrua (assembly GCA_038048925.1). Lineage (NCBI taxonomy): Eukaryota > Metazoa > Chordata > Actinopteri > Cyprinodontiformes > Rivulidae > Garcialebias > Garcialebias charrua. The sequence goes on from JBBPBX010032749.1 coordinate 17,283, forward strand.
CACAGCAGTTTATTACAAGGTATTCTAGTCCTGTTTTAAGAATGTTTCCACAAGATGTTTTGTGTTTGTACAGTAATTTACTCAAGATTCAATGGGCATTTCTGAGTGCTGCTTGGGAGAAATTCAAGCAGGAACATTGCTGAAATAACTTTGGATGAGGAAAAACTGACGGCAATGCAAAAGTTTATAAAATGCATTTACATGAACTGCTTTGAAACTTTTTAGACAGGAGTTCTTTCTAGATTAGCATTACTCTGTTCTTGGACTAACCCATAGGAAATATTAAGGCACAGAACAGTTTGATTTGATTATGATTCATTTTGATTATTTTATTACCTAAATGACTGTGGCTCACTTTTCACAGATATTCACACATTATATATTTTCAAGCCTGATTAAGGGCACAGGCTGCTGAACAACAATTAGCATAGATGCTAACTCTACATTGAGAATGCCATAGCAAAGCTAATGCTGCTAGCATTGTGTTTATCAGAATTTATACACAAATCAAATGTTTCAAAGTCATTACTAAAATCAGTCATGTCATACCATACCACACCATACCAATTTATTTATAGAGCACTTGAAACAGCAACAAGGCCAACCAAAGTGCTGTACGATAGAAACAAACAAGCACAGCGGACAGGAAAACATAAAATAAAAATATAGGTACAGATAGCAGCAGAAAATAATGGTCAACACTGTAGGATACAGACAGGATCAAAACAAATCACACCGTGTCAAAGGAAATAAAATAAAATAAAAGTGGGGTTTCAAGCGAGACTTAAAAACAGTGAGTGTGGGAGCCTGCCTGTCTGACATGCAGTGGCAACTCATTCCACAGTCTTGGACCTGCAACAGAGAAAGCCGTCACCTCTGACAACTCACTTCAGCTAATATTCCAAACAAGTATCCTCAGAGTTCGGTGAAGAAAGGATTAAAATGCGGAGAAAACATAAAGCTTTTTACTGCAGCACGTTTCCATTGTAGGAATCTATGGTAACCAGACCAAACGACAACGTGCGGCAACTACTCTGCTGACAGTCTTAAAGTGGCAGCACAGATTCGCGTTAACAAAATAGATTTTTGACATTTAAAAATGTAAATCGCATGTCATGCAATGCCACGCATCTATTTAATTCTTAGTTCATCTGTTACTGTAAGTCCGAATTAAAACCAATTCCCTCACACTCAAGAACAATCTACAGCAGGTAAGATGTTGACTGTTTGCAGCCTTTCTACAGAACCTCATTGCAATAGATCCGAACCCTCCCTGTAGATGGACGCTGTAGCAAACATTCTTCTGCTTTGTCGTTCTTCTGCATCTCGTTTCTTGTCTCACCCACTTGTGTCTTGTCAGCGGGTTCGGATGTTGTCAGTCCATATATCAGTTGTTATCATCCCCATATGTAGCGGAGAAACTGTCCAATCTACCTCCTAGCATGTTTAAAATAACATTATCTGTGTTATTATCGCTGTGAGTAGGCAGCGTGTTTTCGTAAACCCGGAAGTGTTTTTGTTTTTTTCAGCTTATGTAAGCGTTTTCCTGAACCTAACCTTACACCTGACCCAGAGGACCAACCCTGAACCTAATCCCCTTACCCTTGTGCCTAAACTTAACCAAGACACTAAACCTAACCAAGACCCTAAACCTAACCAAGACACTAAACCTAACCAAGACACTAAACCTAAACAAGACACTAAACCTAACCAAGACACTAAACCTAACCAAGACACTAAACCTAAACAAGACACTAAACCTAACCAAGACACTAAACCTAACCAAGACACTAAACCTAACCAAGACACTAAACCTAACCAAGACACTAAACCTAACCAAGACACTAAACCTGACCAAGACACTAAACCTAACCAAGACACTAAACCTAACCAAGACACTAAACCTAACCAAGACACTAAACCTAACCAAGACACTAAACCTAACCAAGACACTAAACCTAACCAAGACACTAAACCTAACCAAGACACTAAACCTGACCAAGACACTAAACCTAACCAAGACACTAAACCTAACCAAGACACTAAACCTAACCAAGACACTAAACCTAACCAAGACACTAAACCTAACCAAGACACTAAACCTAACCAAGACACTAAACCTAACCAAGACACTAAACCTAACCAAGACACTAAACCTAACCAAGACACTAAACCTAACCAAGACACTAAACCTAACCAAGACACTAAACCTAACCAAGACACTAAACCTAACCAAGACACTAAACCTAACCAAGACACTAAACCTGACCAAGACACTAAACCTAACCAAGACACTAAACCTAACCAAGACACTAAACCTAACCAAGACACTAAACCTAACCAAGACACTAAACCTAACCAAGACACTAAACCTAACCAAGACACTAAACCTAACCAAGACACTAAACCTAACCAAGACACTAAACCTAACCAAGACACTAAACCTAACCAAGACACTAAACCTAACCAAGACACTAAACCTAACCAAGACACTAAACCTAACCAAGACACTAAACCTAACCAAGACACTAAACCTAACCAAGACACTAAACCTAACCAAGACACTAAACCTAACCAAGACACTAAACCTAACCAAGACACTAAACCTAACCAAGACACTAAACCTAACCAAGACACTAAACCTAACCAAGACACTAAACCTAACCAAGACACTAAACCTAACCAAGACACTAAACCTAACCAAGACACTAAACCTAACCAAGACACTAAACCTAACCAAGACACTAAACCTAACCAAGACACTAAACCTGACCAAGACACTAAACCTGACCAAGACACTAAACCTAACCAAGACACTAAACCTAACCAAGACACTAAACCTAACCAAGACACTAAACCTAACCAAGACACTAAACCTAACCAAGACACTAAACCTAACCAAGACACTAAACCTAACCAAGACACTAAACCTAACCAAGACACTAAACCTAACCAAGACACTAAACCTAACCAAGACACTAAACCTAACCAAGACACTAAACCTAACCAAGACACTAAACCTAACCAAGACCCTAAACCAGTGGCGGCTCCAGAGATATTTTTCTGCAGGTGCTAAGGAGGGGCTAAGCATTTTACTGAGGATGCTATGAAGCATAATTTGTTCTTTCAGTTCTCAAGGTCAATGTGTGTCATTCACATCACATGTGGTACATAAGGTGGAACAAAACTATGGACAGGGTCCCAGTTACATCCAACAAAAATACAAATTGTAAAGAAAAACAGTAAAAAAGATCCGAGACATGAAATAAGAAATACACTAAACTAAAAATACACTAAGCACTACTAGTACGAAACAATGCGCCAAACAACAGCAGCACAAACATGAGTCTGTGTGAGAAGATGAGGACGAGTGAACACAGCAACATGAAACAGATCAGCAGCACATAACCAAATGGTATTACAGTGATTTGTTTTCACAGTGATAATTCAGACTAGGGGTTCATGAGTCTAACAACCTCGGGGTAGAAGCTTGTAGCCATAACGAAGGGTGAGATGGAGGAAGAAGGATGACACCTTTTCCATCTCAGCCCCACTACATTTGTTTTATTTATTTTTCATTCATTAAAGTTTGGCACCCACTGGTCAGTTTACTGACCAACAACAACTTAATCAATATATTCTACAAAGTACTTCAGTGACTGATTCTGATTAGTAAAGGGTGAATATGTTATTACAGGGAGTTCTATACCAGAACAAATGAATAATCATCCGAATAAAGTTGTCTTTTAAGTTTTATTACAAAAATAATCAAACTAAAAATCAACAACAATAACAAACAAGCAATAATAATAAATCAGTCAAGGCTTAATTCTCTTGTCTAAGGCAAAATGAACTCTTTGAGCAGGAATTATTTCAGTTTTATACGCGCATGAATTTAGATGCAGTGGGGCTATTTTAATAAAGTTTATTTTGGATTTTGGTTAAAAGTATTTATTTAATGTGACCAGATAAGTCATTTATTATCACTGCAAGCCAGGAAATGATTTATCAAGTTGTATTAGCTAAAAATGGCATAACCAGAGGCATCATGTCACCAGTTTCTGCTCCTTACTGGGTCAGTGTTGAGAGCATCACTCATCTTTGTGGGCTTCAGCTGGTGGATCAGATATTTTGTTTGTTTTTAACTCGATATAATCACAGATTTTTTTAAATTTATTAGTTGTGTTTTGCGAGGAAAATATCACAACAACCACATGTTAAAGTGAGACTAAACCCAGGTTGAGACGGTAACTCCTCCTTCCAAAATCTCCCTGAAAATGGGCGTGTCGAGAGACAAGGAAGGGTGGAGGTAGAGTTGTGCTTTTGTTCACGCCTCCACCTGCAACAACCTAAAACAAATTAAACCTCTAGCCAACAACATACACCAAGCAACAACAAAGAATAAACATGTAGATGTATTTATCTATTCCACCCATTCCATCCAAAACCAAAGGCCTAAAAAAATGAAAATGAAAAGAAAAATAAAACCGCTTGTCAGGAGTGAAATGCAGCACTTCCATATAAGGTATGCACTTCTCATCTCTGCAGGGGATTGGCTCTGCTTGAACCACCTGTGTGACATCAGAGTGTACAAGACACATCAGAGTGAACAGTCCTGACCAATATGAAAATTAAGGTGCAATAANACTCTTTCTATCTCCCTCCTGCCTACACAGTCCACCCGGCCTCCTCGCAGCCGCAGCCTCTGGTGCCGCAGCAGCCGCAGCAAGTCCAGCAGCCTCGAGCAGAGATGATGCAGGAGGTAGAGTTTTCTAGTTCTTACTATGGCTCGAGCGAGCCGGCGCCTGGTGGGCCGTGCCTCATGGCCAGTGACAGTGGTGGTGGTGGTGGTGTTAACCATGACGATGCGGCCGTTGGCAGTTACAGCACCTCATACACATCTTCATTTGTGTTCACCTACCCAGAGGGAGCCTGCGGGGTCAGTGCCAACCAGCGGAACAGCAGTAGCGAGCAGTCGTCCGATTCCCTGAACTCGCCCTCGCTGCTGGCGCTCTGACTGACCGACAGACACACGCACGCACATATGACCAAGCACACACGCACGACGCTCACTGGAGGCGGAGGCTGAGACACAAGTCAATCAGCCTCAACGAGCAGCGAGGGTTAAAAGTAGCCGATCGTTTGAACCTGACCGGGTTAAAGTTTACACGTTGGAAAATAAATTTCCAATTTAGAGCCTTAGAGAACGTTGCACATCACGTAACCTTTAACAGTGAGCTGCAACATGGCAGCCGCCGCTTTGTGCTTTGCGCAATGCTAGCAACAGAGCACGATTAACGAGTAAACAATAGAGCCACACACAAAAAAAAAATCTACGTTGCCAATTTGAGTTGCTCTGAATTACCACGTTGATTCACAATGAATTCCTTCATTCAAATACTCTCATTGAGTAAACGACCACATGTAGTGCTACACCCCAACACGCACCAGAGCCCCAAACCTGTTCCCTCTGTCGGTTGCCTCTCCGCTAGTGCTCTCGCTTTTCATTCCTTTTTCCATCCTTGTTTTTTTTCACTGCTTCCCCTCTTGTTGAATGTATTCATAGGGGCCGAGGACAGTTTTGTTCAGGGTCTTTTCGTGGGGGACAGACTGCTCGCTCACCCGCAACTCCTCATCTGCTCCGCTTCCCTCTGCTTCTTCGTATTTTTGTGACAAGTTGGAGGCCCGAGTGTCAAAGCCTCCCTCTAAACCTTGTGCTTTCTTCTCTCACCTTACAAACAAACCTCTCTTCTGCCATCTGCCAACAACCTGCCGTGCGACCCATCTCTGTTTTCTCCTCTTCTGTCTCTGTATTTCTCCCTCTCTCTGAAGTATTCGACCCCTGAGAGACCGACGACCCCTTCCAGCCCTTGGGACCTTGAGTGAAAGCCGGCGCAGCTAACGTTCCTTGTTGCACCCTGTCATTCACGCAACCCGACCAAACAGAAGAACTTCTCTCCTCGGAGCTCATTTGCTCCGAACTTTATTGTGAACAGCGACGTCCAACACGCATAAAGATGGACGCCATCATGATCTGCTGAGCCATTTTTTGGGGGGGTGACGTTCACACGATGACAATTTAACACAACTCTCACGAGAAAGAAAGCAGAAAGTGACATGCTGACCCTGATGGAGAGAGTCCTAGTCAGCCAGCTTTGGGACCAACAGCTGACACACACACACACACACACACACAAAAAGCCAAATGGTATGAATATAGGGGGTCCCCGACTTACGAGTGAGTTCCGTTCCCACGACTATCTCGTAAGCCGAAAATCTCGTACGTCGGAACACGAAACACGTGTTCTCGTAAGTCCGGATTTTCGGTCGTAAGTCGGAAAATTTATGCTAGCGCTACTACGAACACTCGTTTTTCAACACAAACGTTCATACTAGTTCATAAACATGCTCAGAAACTTGTTTACAAACGGTTAGCTAACACACTTTCATCTAAAAACACATAAAAGTGCTGTATTTTTTTTTTGTATGTTCTTTACAAATTTACTGTTCGTTAGTGAGCTCGTAAGTCCGGAACCTCGTATGTCGGTGCGCTCGTAAGTCGGGGACCACCTGTACAAAGCTAAATCAATAACAAAGAAAGACAAGAGAACATTTACGCCATCTGAAAAACAGCCTTGTTTTCACGCTCTGAGCTGAAGAAACTGACGTGACGTTTGGTCGCAGCTCAGAGCTGATCGGATGTGAACCTTTGTTAAACAAAGGGGCTTTTTTTTTACATTTTTAATCCAAAAGTGTTTCAGACAACCTCTACGCGTTGGGCTCGGTGGCCTCTGGGTGTGAGTTTACTGCGAGCGAGTCCACTCGGAGGCACCCGGCCCGTTTATTTCTTTCTTTGTTGAGGTTGATGTGGCGATTGAGCACAAAAGCAAGACCCGAGTGGGGCGGAGTCAGAGAGAACATGTGGGCTGATGTTGTGGAGTGAGCGTCTTTTCCTTCGCCTGTGAACTTGTAAAAAAAAAATCTTGTATTGTTTAAGTGAAAACCGTTATCTACATATTTTTTTATTGTTTATGTTTGTTTGTGCGATTCCTTGTTCTGTTCTTTCTCTCGTACTCTTGCCTTTTTCTTTTTGTTGTATTGTTTTCATTGGGCGTGTTTCCCCCACAACTGTTACTATTATCTTTGTAACACTTATTTTAATATTTTATAAATATATATATATATTTTTATTTGGCAACTTTGGAGGCATATTGTGCACAACAAAAGAAGAAGAAAAGAAACAGTACACATACATCTGAACATGTATGTGTAGAAGTGTACGTGCCATGATTGTAAACTTTGAATGTCTGCAGATATAAACAAGATATTTTTGTCAATGAAGATTTAGCTAAAATACATATTAAAAAAATGACTATTTTTATAATGGAACAACAAAAAGAAAAGAGACTATAATGAATTTAAAGTCCCTGAACACAACGCACGATGTCACTGCCTGTGTCGATGTGTATTTATGTTTTATAAACAATATAAAGCACTATCCAAGTTACATTTGTTGTATGATGTTATAGATGATCCTGTGTTTGTTTATTTGTTGTTGTTTTGTTCAGCGAGGTCTGTCCCAAAGCTACGACACCGCAAAGCCACGTGATTCTTTTTTGCAAAGAATTAACGAGTAACCTGCTTCTGGTTTAGGTTTAAAAGTTTCAAAAAGCACAGACACATCTTCTAACGAGCGCGTCTTTGAAGGAGAACCACATTGTTTGTTCATTTTGTTGTTTGTGAAAAAAAAAAAACTTGTGATTGTATTTGCTGATTAAACATGTTTATTCAAAACAGTTGATAAATTCTATGAATGTTTGTTCAAATGTGGCTCGGGTGGTCATAAAATGGGCAGACCTCGTATTTTTTCATGCTTTTCCAACCCCCAATGTTGAAAAAGAACTGTAAAAAAGAAAAGAAAAAGCTGGAGATGCCCTTTTTGACTTCCTTCCAATGCAAATGTGATTAAAAAAACAACGAACGGGTGTCAGCATCGTTCAATAGTTCTCATGTACATAGGTTTTTGAGGTGCTACTTCTATGAGACTCACAAAGAGGAAGCAGTGATGCATCACTGGCAAATAAAAGACTCTGATTGGACGCCAGCGACAGGTGAATTTAAACAGAGAGCATTGTTTCAACCTCCTCCTTCATATTTACGTGCGATAAACTGACCTCAGAAGGCGTTTATCTTCATCTAGTTTCTTTCTATTTGCTTCAGTTCTGCAACTTTACAATAAAAAATAAAAACTTTAAAAAGCTCTGTGAGATCTCTTAGCTGAGGGAACCGCGATACACAACCTGCCTGCATCTTTACTGTACAGGATCTTTGACCTTTCTTATTTTTTTAAGATGAGGTGAATGTTCCTGTTTCTGTTTTTATTTCATTTTTTCCTATACGTGCTCTAACTTCATATTGTCCCCGTTATGAAATGCAATACTTACAATCCTCTTGGATGAACATAATGTAGCAAACTGTGCAGTACTGTATCAGGCTGACTGCTACTACATGTCAAGTATGATGATGTATTGCTTTACTTATTTTGTTACAGTATTAAAAATTAAATACATCTTCAAAATAACATTTATTTTTTGAGATGATCTTAAAACAACCACATTGAGGAATATATATATACTGTATATATATATTTATTTTTTCATTTATTGATTGTGTAGAGTATATGGACTCTCTCTTTTTTTAAAAAAGCTTTTTATCTGGTTGTATTATTTTCAGGCTGTGAGCAAAAATACCCTTTAGTCACCTTTAAAATAGATTCAAAATATAATAAATGTGAGTTTGTTTTTAAGAATAAGCATAAAAATGGCCCAAAGAAGCATGAAAAAAAATAATAATTCCATTTACTATGAGGTGCTTAAAACTTAACTTGAAGGCTCTTTAAAAACGTCATTCTTTTTTGGTGCACATAAATTGCGAACACTCAGAAATGCTCAAAAACTACTGCTGTTCTGATTTTTGCTTTAGCTTCATTTATTCTGTTGAAGATCAAAATGTGTGACATATTTCCTTATTTCCTGTGTTGCCTCTACTCGCTGCTCCGCTGTGTCCAGATTTGGGGCTCTGGACCTTTTTTTCTTCTTTTCTGAAATGTAAAGTTTGTCTCCTCAGTCAGTAAAAGTTGTAATTTCTTTTATTGATGATTTTGAGTAAATGCCATTCATTTTTAATTTCTGGAGAATTACAAAAATAAAGATCTTACCATATGATAAATATGCCCTGATCTGCTTCACTGTATGTATATATTTGGCTGACATGTCTATTGTGAGTTTTTAAGAAAACACTATTAGTCGTTTTTTGGTGCTTGAGGTAAATCTGCTGGGAGGGGGCACTGAGGCCTGGGTAAAGAGGAACCGCGCGCACCGGGGGGAGTCGGTGGTCCTATACCCAGGGAGGGGGCACTGAGGCCTGTGTAAAGAGGAACTTTGTGCACCCCGGGGGTTCCCTGAGCCTTCACCCAGAGAGGAGGCACTAAGGCCTGGGTAAAGAGGAACAGCGCGCACCAGGGCGAGTCAGTGGTCCTACACCCAGGGAGGGGGCACTGAGGCCTGGGTAAAGAGGAACCGTGCGCACCAGGGCGAGTCGGTGGTTCTACATCCAGGGAGGGGGCACTGAGGCCTGGGTAAAGAGGAACCGTGCGCACCAGGGCGAGTCGGTGGTTCTACATCCAGGGAGGGGGCACTGAGGCCTGGGTAAAGAGGAACGCGCACCGGGGGGAGTCGGTGGTCCTATACCCAGGGAGGGGGCACTGAGGCCTGTGTAAAGAGGAACTTTGTGCACCCCGGGGGTTCCCTGAGCCTTCACCCAGAGAGGAGGCACTAAGGCCTGGGTAAAGAGGAACAGCGCGCACCAGGGCGAGTCAGTGGTCCTACACCCAGGGAGGGGGCACTGAGGCCTGGGTAAAGAGGAACCGTGCGCACCAGGGCGAGTCGGTGGTTCTACATCCAGGGAGGGGGCACTGAGGCCTGGGTAAAGAGGAACCGTGCGCACCAGGGCGAGTCGGTGGTTCTACATCCAGGGAGGGGGCACTGAGGCCTGGGTAAAGAGGAACCGCGCGCACCGGGGGGAGTCGGTGGTCCTATACCCAGGGAGGGGGCACTGAGGCCTGTGTAAAGAGGAACTTTGTGCACCCCGGGGGTTCCCTGAGCCTTCACCCAGAGAGGAGGCACTAAGGCCTGGGTAAAGAGGAACAGCGCGCACCAGGGCGAGTCAGTGGTCCTACACCCAGGGAGGGGGCACTGAGGCCTGGGTAAAGAGGAACCGTGCGCACCAGGGCGAGTCGGTGGTTCTACATCCAGGGAGGGGGCACTGAGGCCTGGGTAAAGAGGAACCGTGCGCACCAGGGCGAGTCAGTGGTCCTACACCCAGGGAGGGGGCACTGAGGCCTGGGTAAAGAGGAACCGTGCGCACCAGGGCGAGTCAGTGGTCCTACACCCAGGGAGGGGGCACTGAGGCCTGGGTAAAGAGGAACCGTGCGCACCAGGGCGAGTCGGTGGTTCTACATCCAGGGAGGGGGCACTGAGGCCTGGGTAAAGAGGAACCGTGCGCACCAGGGCGAGTCGGTGGTTCTACATCCAGGGAGGGGGCACTGAGGCCTGGGTAAGGATGATCCGCGCGCACCGGAGATCCTGGACAAAACTTGCCCAGCTCCGGTGCTCCTCTCCTGGGCACGTGCTCCTTCGACGGTCCCTCCGGGTTCCGGAGGGACCGTCGATGCCAACCCCGCCCGCCTTGTGATCCGTTCCTGGTAAAACCACAGCTGTAGCCCCCTCCCCACCTGGAGCCAGGAACTTTGCGCACCATCCGAACCTGAGGCTGCATACCCAAATAAATTGGGAAAACGTACAAGTTAGTCCTGGCCCACATAGTACGGCCACTTTCCTGCACTCTCTCGGGTTCTGAGTCTGTCCCTTCATCAGATTCTCCTGAATCTTCTTTTTCTCCTTCTTCATTCTCTTCCCCTATCACAGGCTGATTCTCATCCTCATCCTTTTCTTCATCTGACAGTTCCAAATCAGAATCTTCCTCTACTATCTTGCATAGAATCCTTTCTGCTTCACTTCTTTCTCCTACATCAATACGGAGTCATTAAATACACTGAAAAGATCCTGGTGTCCACTACAATTGACATTTATAAAAGGGCTGGTATTTCAAAAGAGGAATTATTAAATTGTTTTCATCAGTCAAAATATTGTTACTAGTATGTTAATTAACAAGAATATCTATAAATATCATGACAAAAATAGCAAAAGATGTTAAATACTTGATTTACCTCTCCTCTTTCCATAAAATGTTGTTGCTTGTATACTGGCCATTTTGTATTAGGAAAAAAGGAACTTTCCAGCATGCAAACCTTTCACATGAGATATCCCTGGAAAGCCCAGGATGTCCTCTAAAGAGTACAGGAGGGCTTGATAGCGTAACTCAAAAAAGGAATACAGTAAAGATGAAGGTGAACCATATGTCCACTATAAATGACAAAATATATGCGCCAGGTCTCAGGAGGATATTTACAACACGATGTAATTTATAATTACTGTTAATGTCATACAACAATCATACCCAGTGATGCTTTGTAGGATAAAACTTGTCTCTACTGATATTGGCTAACTATCTTCACAATAGGTTTGGTTTGTCTAAAGTGCCATGTGTTGTCATCATCCATCCATCCATCCATTATATTTACCTGCTTCTATCTTTTTCGGGTCATGGGGGTCAGTGGTGCCCATGTCCAGCTATCAATGTGCGAGAAATGGGGCACACCCTGAACAGGTTGCAAGTCCATCACAGGATATTGTCATCATTGTATGTCCATATAACCATGATGAGATGTGTGCTCTGCATTTAACCCATCACACATGTGACCTAAACACACACACACACGCGCGCGCACACACACACACACATGCGCGCGCGCACACACACACACACACACAATTTTATGTTCAAACATAAAAAGTTGAGTCAATAGCAGCTTGTATTATTTAAGCTATCTATTCAATTCAATAATTAAGAACCACTACATCCGCATTAGGCTACATTTAATCAGTTACATTATTTGCTTCAATTCTGATCAAATTAACATTAAGGTAAATAAGATTAAATTTGCTAACTTGTGAAAAAAGACCTGCTTTCCCTTTTCTGTTGCTACACCAGCCAGTGGCGGTCCGTGGCATGTGCGAACTGAACGGCCGCACAGGGCGGCATCCAGCAGGGGGCGGCATAAGAGGAGACCCCGCTCCTCGTTTTTTTATTTATTTAAATCTTTTACAACTTTTGTTTTTATCAACATAACACAGAACACTACCGCGCTGCTCCTGGGCCGCCCCACCCTTAATTTATTCACATGTCCTCAGTTTAATCACCGCAGCAGCTGCTGGGTGCATTTCCTCAACCCAGGTCGTCCGCCCCACCTCCACTTTTACTTTCGTTTTTGTTACGGAGGTGATACGTGCGGTCAGTGGAAAGATGGAAGAGAGGAAGAGTGAAGAGAAAGATTAAAAAGAGAGAGGCTCTGGAAACAGACACAGCTAAATGTGCAAACATTGACACATTTTTCACTCAAACAGCTGCAGTTTGTTAATGAGAGATCAAACAGGTAAGACATGCTGTTGAATTTTGCTGCAAAACACCGTTCAAGTTAATTATCAAGTCAATGAATTTTGTGGTGTGTAGCATTGTGACATAACATACTGTTAAATAATTTAAATAATATTATATGAGTCTGGATGAAGACCTGCTCTATATGAAAAGTGCCCTGAAATGTTAGATAACCCTTTAATGAAATTGGCCTGAATTGATCATAAGTCTTTGTAAAAAGGGGAGATTTGTGCAGTTATGACAATTTTTTAAACGTGATTTAGTGTCAGGAGTGATGAGGGGATTGTTCCTGTCAGTATGAAGGAACAGGTGAGCTGTTCTAACTGTGTGTGAACAAACAAGCATTAGTTCCAATATAAACACTTTCTAAACGACAGTAGTGACATTGTTATCATTAAAAGTAAGATAATAAATACATAAAGCAATGAAAGGGAATAGTATGAAAGTAATATGAAATAAGCCTGCATATTTTACCATTGAAAATATATTAATTGGTTAAGTCAAAATGTGTTTTCCATATCAAATGTGCTAAATCTTTACAGATAATTGTTCTGATGCAGGCTCAGTAAATGTAGTCCTCTGGACAGATTCTTCTTTGTATCAAAAAGACTTCTTCAGTCTGAGGAGCTGTGACAAACTCAGTCATCGTTCCTCCTTGATGGAGAGGAACAATGGTTTGAGAGAGGAGTAAAGGAGGCCATCTTTGTGAAAAGAAACCGTCCATCATTAAACAGAGGTGGAGGCCTCCGTGTTCAACTGTCCACCTCTCACAATGCTGTTATTGCTAGTATCTTACTGTTAATATTTGATAATGTTCTTATAGAAACAATTCTTGAATAATGTTCATAATGTGTTAATGCTACATGTTTGTCTCAGGCTACTTGTTGTTCTGCCATTAACTCTAAATACTTATTGAATAGTTTATATACAGTATGTAGGTAAAACTAGATGTTGAACAACCCATTAAAATACACCAGAATGCAGGAAATGGCATCTACTTTATTCAAAATTTTCTGGGAGAGGACCCCCACAGGCAACCTAGCGGGGAGGGGGGCGCCATTGGGGTTGCTCGCACAGGGCGCCAAATAGGCTAGGACCGCCTCTGGCCCTAGCACACAAAGCTTTCTGGTATTTTAATATAGGCCTACATTCTATAGCTTATATACATTCTAACATTATACATTTTATTATTATCTTGTAAATTTTTTAAAACACAGTCATTCTTACTTAGTGTTAAAGTATTTTGCCAATATCTACCAAAACGCAAAGTGCAGACGACTGCCCGTTATGGTAATGGCCGCCTGCAGTGCGTCACAAGAACAGCAACACGGTGGGCAGCACGGTGGCACAACTGGTAGAGCTGCTGCCTCTCAGCGAGAAGGTTGCCGGTTCAAATCCCGGTCCGGGGGCCTTTCTGGGTGGAGTTTGCATGTTCTCCCCGTGCATGCGTGGGTTTCCTCCGGGTACTCCGGTTTCCTCCCACAGACCAAAAAACATGCTTGTTAGGCTGATTGGTGACTCTAAATTGACCCTAGGTGTGAGTGTGAGAGTGGATGGTTGTTTGGTGTGAGTGAGACAGGTCCCTCTTGTAAATGAGTCCCCGTGACTCAACGAGGCTAGCCTGTATAAATAAAGGTTGAATGAATGAAAAAACCAGCGCTACTCTAGTAGTTTTACATAACTATATGTAAATGTCAGACTCCATCAAAGTTCAGTCAGGTCATCTTCTGGACCGTTTCTTCTTCTTTAAGATGTTTGTTGTGTCTCTTCGGACTGATGAAGTCCTTTGGATGAAGAACGAAACGTCTCGACGACAACAAAAGAAAAAAGAAAGAAACCGGTCCGGATGACCTGACTGAACTTTGTTGGATTTTTTTTTTCCTACCTAGATTATTGAGATTGAATTTTGATGAAATGCCAGACTCTTTCGCCCTCTAGCGGTCGTAAAAATAACAAATCACACCATGTTCTTTCACGTAGTACAGTACAGTACATGTATGTGGTTGGCACTGTGGCACTGCTGCCGGTGTTGTAACAAAAAAGGTACTCCTGCCGTCAAAAGCACAGTGGTGGAGGCACCTCTTCTAACTGCTAAATCAAATAAAAAGTTAAAACATGACTAGCATTTTATTCCTGTAACGACACAATTATTCTTAATTATTTCATTATAATATAGGCTGCGTAAATGGGGTGTTTTCATGATAAGCTAATAAGCTTCTAAGATTCCGGCACTTACAAACTTCACGCTATCTGCCAATTCATTCATTCATTCAACCTTTATTTAGTCAGGTAAATCTTATTGAGCTTCGAGGGCTCATTTACGAAAGTGACCTGCTACAAACTAAAGAATGATGAACAGCATGGTACAAGTACATTAAACAGTAGACAAAAGAAAAAGAAAAAGTAGCAAAAACTAGCAAAACATTATAAGGTAGATATATAAAATCAAAGACAGGAACAAATCTGCATTGGTTTTTGCCAGGATTCCAACAGATTCTGAAAACCATTTAGAGAAGTCAAGGTCGAGAGCTTCAGATCTTTTTGTAAGATATTCCATGAAGCAGGAGCGGAGTAGGAGAAGGCCCTTTTTCCAAGTTCAGTCCTCACTGACGGAACACTGCAGGTAATCATGTCCTGAGAGCGCACACTGTAGCTGCACTCACGCAAAGACATGTAGGAGGAGATGTATGAGGGCAGCAGACCAAGAAGTGATTTAAAGATGAAAATGTACCAGTGGAAGAGTCTGCGTGAGGTTAATGATGTCCAGTTAACCAGTGAATACAGGGTGCAGTGGTGGGTACGATAATCACAGCCAGTTATGAATCTTAGTGCACCATGATAGACAACATCCAACATCCGCAGGGTGCTTGTAGGAGCATTCATGTAGAGAATGTCACCGTAATCAATGGAGGGAAGGAAAGTCACAGATACAAGGCGTATCCTAGCATTCAGTGTTAGACATGATTTATTTCTGAAAAAGAAACCCAGTTTTACTTTCAGTTTCTTCACTAGGTTTTCCACGTGGAGTTTAAAAGAGAGATGTGAATCGACCAGGATACCCAAATATTTATATGAGTCAACAAACTCAATAGGGACACCATTTGATGATAAAATCAGAGGAAGATCTGCTGGGACCGACTTCCTACTTGAAAAAAACATCCCTTTTGTTTTATCAGCATTTAGGACAAGTTTGAGACGGAACAAATCTGACTGGATGATGTCAAAAGCGGATTGCAGTAACTGGAAAGCCTTAGCTACTGTTTTAGCTCGGCAATAAACAACTGTATCATCAGCATAGAAATGTAAGGATGCATCAGGGATGCTCTGACCTACATTAGCTATGTAGATTGTAAAGAGGGTTGGTCCTAAAACTGAGCCTTGTGGTACACCATTTTTAACTGTTAAATAGCTGGAAGAAGTACCGTTATGTTGAACACATTGCCTCCGATTGGAAAGATAGTTAGAAAACCAACCGATGGTGTGATCAGAGAAACCGATTTCTGAGAGCTTATGACACAGGATGTTATGATCCACAGTGTCAAAAGCTTTAGACAGGTCTAAGAAAAGTGCAGCACAATAGTCCTTAGCATCCAATGCTTCAACAACATCATTCAGAACCTTCAGAGAAGCAGTTGTTGTGCTGTGTTTTTTCCTGAAACCAGATTGATGGAGAGGTAAGATGTTAAATGAGTCCAGATAATTTTTGATCTGAGAGTTTATCAGTTTTTCTAGGACCTTGGATAAAATGCAGAGTTTAGAGATTGGTCGATAATTGTTCAGTGAGGTGG
>JBBPBX010032750.1:11784-16784 GCA_038048925.1 Garcialebias charrua
GATGGAGAAGATTTAAAACAATTCAGGAGTTCTAATTATTCTTCATGTAAACACAAAGTCCTCGTTTAGACGTTGTCCCGTCCTTCACGTTGTTCTGAATGTTCAAACACACCTTATCATATTTTAATACATTAAATTATTGATTTCACAGGAACTGATTATATTTGTTGATGTGAGCAAAGCGAACGCTGGCATCGATCATGAAAACAAATTAAAACACTTACGAAACTTGAAGGGACGGAGAGAAACATTTTATACTGTTTGGTGACAGACTGGATCTTTACACAGTTCCTCCTGGAGGTCCCAAGGTGCTCCCAGGCCAGAGCAGCGGGTTCGGATGTCGTCAGTCCATACAATGGGCGTTATCAACTGTTATCATCCCCATTTGTAGCGGCAAATAGGTCACAATCTACCTACTAGCATGTTTAACAGAACGTTATCAGCGTTGTTATCGCTGTGAGTAGGCAGCGTGTTTCCGTAAACCCGGAAGTGTAGCGTTTTTGTTTTTTCCAGCCTATGTAACAGTTTTCCTTGACCTAACCCTAAACCTAACCCCCTTACCCTTGTGCCTAAACCTAACCAAGACCCTAAACCTAATGCCAGAGGCTTTACTCGAAACTTTGACACGTAGCTAAAGACGGAGCCTGCTGTCATCGCTTGTAACAGTGACAACGTACCTTTAAACCTCCTAGGAGGTACAGTAGGGGCATTCTGATCGCTACGTATGGGGATGATAATAATTGATAAGGGCCATTTTATGGTTGATAACATCCGAAGCGGGTGGCCAGAGAGGGTCTAGTACCTGCATAGGGGTCTGAGTCTGCACAAAGGGTCTCCTCCCAGTTGGACATGTCCAGAACCTCCCTATGGAAGCATCCAGGATCGATCCTGACCAGATGTTTGAACCTCCTCAGCTGTCTCCTCTGGATGAGGAGCAATGGTTTTACTCTGTCTCCTGGAGAACTGGACTCTTCTCCCTAGCTCTAAAGACAACTCCAGCTACCAAGCAGAGAAAACTTATTTAGACCTTCTGGATCCAGGATCTGGTTTTTCTCAGTCTCTACCCAGAATCCAGGACCAGAGGTGAGGGTAGGAACGTAGACCGAGCAGTAAAAAGAGAGCCACCCCCTTACAGCTCCGCTCTCTCTTCACCACAATGGACCGGCACAGAGTCCACAATACTGCAAAATCTGCACCAGTTCTTCTGTTGATCTCACACTCCAGTCAGCCCTGTGAATAAAACCCTGATGTACTAGAACTGCTCCACTTGAAAAGCAGAACCCCAGTCCCATCCCAGAGGACAGTCCACCTGTTCAGATTGAGGACCATGACCTCAGATCTGGAGGTTCTGATTCTCCTCATCCTAGTCGCTTTCTTTTACTTGTTTTTTTTTCCTTTCTGGGTCATGGGGAGCCAGTGTCCATCTCCACAGACACCACATGAGAAGAGGAAGATGGACAGGTCTCCAGTCAATCACTGGATAGCGTTGAGACAGCTGTGGCTGAGTGGTTAGAGCAACCGTCCTCCAATGTGAGAGTTGGAGGTTCGATTCCACCAGCAGTCACAGGTTGAAGTGTCCCTGCAGGGAACCCCTCATTGCCTCCGATGTGTGTCCCATCAGTGAATGAATGTGATAATCTCTGATTAGTCTCTACAGAGTCAGATTAGCTTTGTAGAGAAGTAGTGGAGTGCTGCATGAATGGGTAAATGAGAACACAGATTGTGTTGTAAAGTGCTTTTAGTATCTTGATTATATAGAACGGCACAGTCCATTTATAACTGATGTTTACAATCTGGTAAATTATTTGAGTTAATCTAAAAATTGTTGGATATTTTGTTATACAATTTATTTCATATACAGTACCCTCTTGTGCTTAAAGTATTAGTGTTTATGAAGAACACATCTTTACTTCTTTATGGTTCTCAGAATGACTCACCATATTTAGGATGAATGTTTGTTTTTAAAGAAACCTGCTATAAATGTGTTGAACCAATTTCTCCTGGATTTTAAAGAAAGGCTGGAGGTTAAATTAAGGAAGTGATAAACTGTTTGTTTTTTTCAACTCTGATACAGAAATTTTAAGTCACATAAAACATTAAAATATTAATATTAATTTCAATCTTTGTTTGACTTAAAGCTTCAACAAACCACTACAAGTCTGGAGTTGTACGCTCCTGGTTTCAGCAAACAAACAGTTGAAATGTGTTTTTATTAACCAAAGAGTAAAAAGCTCATTCTGCTCAGTAAATTATTACTACTGTAATCATTAAACATTAAAAAAGCCTTAATCTAAGCAGCAAAAAGGCCAATGAAAGCTCAATGAAATGAGGTTCAAGATTGTTGCTGGTCCCAGTTTGAAGTCAGTATTACCGTAGTTACTTTAAACTAAATTAAAGTGTAAATAACACAAAACACACCTCTGATTGACTAAGAGTGCTCAATTTAGGGACCAGAATGCCACAGCCTGGTTAGAAACATCTGTAAAGTTTACAAGTTCACTGCTGGAGTGGAAATAATCAGTTTTAAGTGAGAGGCAAGAAGAAACGCAGCAATATGAAATAAACATTCAGCCGAGCTAACGAGCCCACGACTTCATTTTCTGCTGGTCCAAGCAGAAACGGGCCGTTCACTTTTTCAATGTTTGATTGAATATTTTGTTACCAATCTATTTCAGCTTCCCAACATATTTAATTAAAATATAATTTTAAAACATAATTAAGTTTTTAATCCAACTGCGATGGAGTTCCTGAGGAACAGAGGAAAGACCACTCCTCGCTGTTTTTTTAAATTCCTTGCTTGATCGATGTCTGTGTTTTTTTTTTAATAGAGAGAAAGGAAAGATAGAAAGTAAGACAACAAAACACAACAATTATCAACAAAAAGAGCACAAGGCAAACACACCCAACCTCCGTCCGCAATCCTGCAAAGCACATGACAGAACACAACAATGAAACACACATTCATCCATCCATCCATCCATCTTCTTCCGCTTATCCGGGGTTGGGTCGCGGGGGTAGCAGCCTAAGTAGGGAGGCCCAGACTTCCCTCTCCCCAGCCACTTGGAGCAGCTCCTCCGGGGGAATCCCAAGGCGTTCCCAGGCCAGCCGAGAAACATAGTCCCTCCAGCGCGTCCTGGGTCTTCCTCTGGGTCTCCTCCCGGTGGGACATGCCCGGAACACCTCACCAGGGAGGCGTCCAGGAGGCATCCTAACCAGATGCCCGAGCCACCTCAACTGGCTCCTCTCGATGTGGAGAAGCAGCGGCTCTACTCCGAGTCCCTCCCGGATGACTGAGCTTCTCACCCTATCTCTAAGGGAGAGTCCAGCCACCCTGCGGAGAAAACTCATTTCAGCCGCTTGTATCCGAGATCTTGTTCTTTCGGTCATAACCCAAAGCTCATGACCATAGATGAGGGTGGGAACGTAGATCGATCGGTAAATTGAGAGCTTTGCCTTTTGACTCAGCTCTCTCTTCACCACGACAGACCGGTACAGCGCCCGCTTCACTGCGGACGCTGCACCTATCCGCCTATCGATCTCACGCTCCAGTTTTCCCTCATTCGTGAACAAGATCCCGAGATACTTAAACTCCTCCACTTGGGGCAGGACCTCCTCCCCGACCCGGAGAGGGCATGCTACCCTTTTCCGGCTCAAGACCATGGCCTCGGATTTGGAGGAACTGATCCTCATCCCGGCCGCATCACACTCGGCTGCAAACCGCTCCAGTGAAAGTTGTAAATCACGAACTGATGAAGCCAGTAGGACCACATCATCTGCAAAAAACAGAGAAGCGATTCTAAGGTCACCAAAACGGATCCTCTCAACACCTTGGCTGCGCCTAGAAATTCTGTCCATAAAAGTTATGAACAGAATCGGTGACAAAGGGCAACCTTGGCGGAGTCCAACTCTCACCGGAAACGAGCCTGACTTACTGCCGGCAATGCGGACCAAGCTCTGACACCGGTCGTACAGGGACCTAACAGCCCTTATCAAAGGGCCTGGTACCCCATACTCCCGGAGTACCCCCCACAGAACCCCCCGAGGGACGCGGTCGAATGCCTTCTCCAAGTCCACAAAGCACATGTAAACTGGTTGGGCAAACTCCCACGCACCCTCCAGGACCCTGTTGAGGGTGTAGAGCTGGTCCAGTGTTCCACGACCAGGACGAAAACCACACTGCTCCTCCTGAATCCGAGGTTCGACTATCCGACGGACCCTCCTCTCCAGAACCCCTGAATAGACCTTACCAGGGAGGCTTAAGAGTGTGATCCCCCTATAGTTGGAACACACCCTACGGTCCCCCTTTTTAAATAGGGGAACCACCACCCCAGTCTGCCAATCCAAGGGAACTGCCCCCGATGTCCACGCGATATTGCAGAGTCGCGTAAGCCAACACAACCCTACAACATCCAGAGCCCTAAGGAACTCCGGGCGAATCTCATCCACCCCCGGAGCCTTGCCACCGCGGAGCTTTTTAACCACCTCGGCGACCTCAGCACCAGAGATCGGAGAACCCGACCCAAAGTCCCCAGGCTCTGCTTCCTCAGTGGAAGACGTGCCAGTAGGATTGAGGAGGTCTTCGAAGTATTCCGCCCACCGACTCACAACATCCCGAGTTGAGGTCAGTAGCACGCCACCCCCACCATAAATGGTGTTGGTCGCGTACCTCTTTCCCCCCCTGAGACGCCGGATGGTGGACCAGAATCGCCTCGAAGCCGTACGGAAGTCATTCTCCATGGCCTCTCCGAACTCCTCCCACGCCCGAGTTTTTGCCTCAGCAACCACCCGAGCCGCATGCCGCTTGGACTGCCGGTACCTATCAGCTGCTTCCGGGGTCCCACAAGCCAAAAAGGCCCAATAGGACTCCTTCTTCAGCCTGACAGCATCCCTCACTGCCGGTGTCCACCACCGGGTTCGAGGGTTGCCACCACGACAGGCACCAACAACCTTGCGGCCACAGCTCCGATAAGCTGCCTCGACAATAGAGGCGCGGAACACGG
>JBBPBX010032750.1:21784-31347 GCA_038048925.1 Garcialebias charrua
GTGACTAAGGACTGAATGGTATTGCAACTAAAGACTGAATGGTGTCATGTCTAAAGACTGAATGGTATCATGATTAAAGACTGAATGGTATCCTGACTAAAGACTGAATGGTATCATGACTAAAGACTGCATGGTGTCATGACAAAAGATTGAATGATATTGTGACTAAAGACTGAATGGTATCATGACTAAAGATTGAATGGTATCATGGCTGAAGACTGAATGGTATCATGACTAAAGATTGAATGGTATCATGACTAAAGACTGAATGGTATTATGACTAAGGACTGAATGGTATTGCGACTAAAGACCAAATGGTGTCATTACAAAAGACTGAATTGTATCATGACTAAAGACTGAATGGTATCATGACAAAATACTGAATGTTATTGTGACTAAAGACTTGATGGTATCATGACTAAAGACTGAATGGTGTCATGACAAAAGATTGAATGATATTGTGACTAAAGACTGAATGGTATCATGACTAAAGATTGAATGGTATCATGACTAAAGACTGAATGGTATTGTGAATAAGGACTGAATGGTATTGCGACTAAAGACTGAATGGTGTCATGACTAAAGACTGAATGGTATCCTGACTAAAGACTGAATGGTATCCTGACTAAAGACTGAATGGTATCAGGACTAAAGATTCAATGATATTGTGACTAAAGATCAAATGGTATCATGACTAAAGATTGAATGGTATCATGACTGAAGACTGAATGGTATCATGACTAAAGATTGAATGGTATCATGACAAAAGATTGAATGGTATGACTAAAGACTGAATGGTATCATGACTAAAGACGGAATGGTATCATGACTAAAGACTGAATGGTATCATACCATACCATACCATACCATTTTATTTATAAAGCACTTTAAACAGGAACAAGTCCACACCAAAGTGCTGGATGACAAAATACTGAATGTTATTGTGACTAAAGACTTAATGGTATCATGACAAAAGACTGAATGGTATTTTGACTAAAGATTGAATGGTATGACTAAAGACTGAATGGTATCATGACAAAGTATTGAATGTTATTGTGACAAAAGACTTAATGGTATCATGACAAAAGACTGAATGGTATTTTGACTAAAGATTGAATGGTATCATGACTTAAGACTGAACGGTATCATCATGACTAAAGACTGAATGGTATCCTGACTAAAGACTGAACGGTATTGTGACTAAAGACTGAATGGTATCGTGACTAAAGACTAAATGGTATTTTGACTAAATATTGTATGTTATTTGGCTAAAGATTGAATGTTATTGTGACTAAAGACTGAACGCTGTCCTGACTAAATTGTGAATGGTATCCTGACTAAAGACTGAACGGTATTGTGACTAAAGACTGAATGGTATCCTGACTAAAGACTGAACGGTATCGTGGCTAAAGACTGAATGGTATCGTGACTAAAGACTAAATGGTATTTTGACTAAATATTGTATGTTATTTGGCTAAAGATTGAATGTTATTGTGACTAAAGACTGAACGCTGTCCTGACTAAATTGTGAATGGTATCATGACTAACGACCTAATCATATTGTGACTAATGACTAAATGGTATCATGACTAAAGACAGTGGTATTGTGTCTAAAGGTTAAATCGTAGTGTTACTAAAGTCAGTGAAGTGAAGTGAATGCCAAATCACAAGTTTAGAGGCTGATTTGTATCTAGTATCTGGTTTATTTATTGCTGCTCATGTATATTTAATGAATCAGATTGTTGGTGGTGTTGTGGACATGATGTGTATCATATCAATCACAGACCAGAGGTGCACAGCTCTTTTGTAAACTTGCTGCCATTTGAA
The DNA here is from genome assembly GCA_038048925.1 of Garcialebias charrua. NCBI lineage: Eukaryota > Metazoa > Chordata > Actinopteri > Cyprinodontiformes > Rivulidae > Garcialebias > Garcialebias charrua. The sequence continues at coordinate 23,612 of JBBPBX010032750.1, forward strand.
TAAGACTAATTAAATTTAAAACTTCTAAATGTCTACGGGCCAGAGAGCAAGAAAAATATGATAGAGACGCAGCAGAGTAGAAAAGAGCCAACAGGAAAGACAGGTCAGACTTCATCTTTTTAACGGCAGCGGGCTTTATGGCTGGTGGCATCTGCCACAATGTGCCACCATTGCCCCCCAGGGTCTGCTTTACTGGTTATTTATGGACATCATGGTGCCACTACCCCACACCAGCTTAATAATGACTAAAAATACGTCCAAACCAGATCTCAGCTTAGACTGTTGACCTGATTTGTTTTTACAGCTCACAAGGAAAAGTCCTGTTTGACCTGACACCAGCAGTTGTTTGTTTTATTAAAGTGTCTGAGGCACAAGATAATCCCTCTAACCTGCACAGTCACAGGCTTGTTTTGTGGTTTTATTTAAAAGATGACTATGTCATGACTTGTGGTGAATTAGAGTCTACAAAGTCCTTAAAGCTGCAGTATGTAGCTTTTTTTATGAACATATTTCTTCACTCTGTCACTACCTCCTGACAGACTGATGTTAGCCAGGTAATCTCTGAAAAAAAATAAAAAAAATATTGTCCCCTTGCTTCTCCAGGTGGTAAATAAGCATTTCTAAAAAGAAAAGGTGACCCGCCATTTTCCAGCCAATAAAAACAGAGTTTGTAACCAGCCAATAAAAACAGAGCTTGAATTTGAATCAGCCAATAAAAACAGAGCTTGAATTTGAAATTCAACAGACCACAAGGGGGCAGAGCCACATATGGCTCTGAGGGGGAGGGATCAGAATGCTTTGCCTGTTGAAAATATTTCTAACTGCTGCAGTTCTACAGAAACTGCATACTGAACCTTTAAAGTTCCTGGAACTGAAAAAGCCTCTGAAGGAGCAGAGATGGCTAATGCTAACTCTGTTAGCCTTTATATTGGTTTGTTTTCACCGGTCCAACAGATCAATGTGGACAGTGTGCCCATGTCTTGGTCGTAAAGGTGCAGCTTATTCAGGGACAGAGGTTTTACTTTGAAAACTCTTAAAATAAAACTGCAGTGGCAACAGGTTGCTTTGCAGATTTTGTTTTTCTATGGGTTGAATTGTGTCAAAACTGTGGCACCCCATCTGTAAAAGCATCCCAGTAGTTAGCTTGGAAACAACTCAGAGAATTACTGATACCTGGTACTGGTGACAAAAACAGGAATTATTTGGAGATGGAAAACCTTGAGAAATGGTTCCATTAAGACAATAATAATAATAATAATGAATTCAATTTATAACGCACTTTTCATTAATGAAAATCTCAAAGTGCTACAAAGTGCAACAGAATTAAATGTCAGTAAAACAAGTAAAATCAATAACAATATCAACTAAGATCAAAAGTAGAATCATGAGGAGGTAGAGTATGCTCGGTTGAAAAGAAAGGTCTTCAAGCCGCTCTTAAAGTCAACCACAGACTGTGGGGCTCTCAGACAGTCAGGAAGAGAGTTCCACAGGCGGGGGGCAGCCACACTCCCATGGTCCTTAATTTGGTTCTCGGAATGTGAAGGAGATTACTGTTCTGTGACCGCAGCGACCGGGTGGATGAGTATGGAATAAGAATATCCTTCAGATAATCTGGTGAAGCTCCATGTAAGCATTGATGTGTAATGAGAGCAGTTTTGTACTGAATTCTGTAGGCGACAGGAAGCCAATGAAGGTTATGGAGAATGGGCGTAATATGTTGATTAGTAACAGAGGTGGAGAGGGGGATGTCTTGTCCAGAAAAGGAAAGTGTTGTTATAGGAGATGTTTGTACCTGGTGAGGGGTGCCAATCAGTATGGCCTCAGTCTTGGAGCAGTTTAATTGAAGAAAGTTCTGATTCATCCATGCCCTAATTGCCTCCAGGCAGGCAGAGAGGGCAGTGAGTGAAGATGGAGATGACAAGGTGGAAGATGAGGATGCTCCAGTCCTGATGTAAAGCTGTGTATCGTCGGCATAACAGTGAAAAGAAATGTTGAACTGATTAATAATTTGACCTAAAGGCAGCATGTAAAGGGAAAACAGCAGGGGCCCCAGAACCGACCCCTGAGGGACACCACAGGAGACACAGACTGTCTGGGACGTGGCGTTGCCAAGACTAACACATTCCAGCCTATTGGAGAGGAAAGATTTGAACCAGTCCAGGACGGTGTCGCAGAGACCGACCTCCACATGAAGACGGTGGAGGAGGACACTATGGTCCACAGTGTCGAAGGCTGCAGTGAGGTCAAGGAGGACAAGGATGGAGGGAGAGCCAGTGTCAGCAGCCAAGAGGACGTCATTGGTAACTCTCAGCAATGCAGTCTCTGTACTGTGAGCTGCCCTGAATCCAGACTGATTGACAACAAAGTTGAGCTAATAAAGACTTATCGGACCAGACACTCTCGTCTTAAAACAGCTCCATTCTCATCATTTTTATAGCAGTCCATGCAAATGCTGAAATTTTTGCAGTTATTGGTGGTTATCCCTCAAGAATATTGTGAGACATTTACAGGAAGTGCCACAGCTGGTGAAGGCTGCACAGAAGTCTGTTGGAGTCAGTCTCCCCACCATCACAGACATTTACACCTCCAGATGCAGGAAAAGAGCCACCTGCATCATGAAAGACCTCACTCACCCAGCACACTCACTCTTTGCCCCACTCCCCTCAGGACGGAGGTTGAGGAGCATCAAGTGTAGAACCACTAGACTGAGGAACAGCTTCTACCCTGAGGCTGTTAGACTCATGAATAAATAAAAATAAAATAAAAATAAACACTGCAAAATATCACATCATACTGATGCTGATCTGTTTTCTTGTTGCTGTGTTCATCTGTGTTCATCTGTGTTCATCTGTGACCATCTGCTCATACAAACTCATGTTCGTGCTGCTGTTTATTCCCACTATATTAGGCTTAGTGTATTACTAGTTGATGTTTTTCTTAGTTAATTCTAGATGTTATTACTGTTTTTCTCTTGCATTTGTTGTTGGATGTAACTGGGACCCCGTGTACATAATCTCGTTTTCATCACATGTACCACATGCGGTGCAAATGACAATAAAGACTCTCTGACTCTGACTCTGACTCTCTGACTCTCTGAGCTAGCTGTAATATCCACATTGACAGCAGCATTTAGTGTTTGCACGAATCAATATGTTAATATTGGAGAGACTAAAACCGTTTCAGGACAGCAGCATATCCCTTTGGTTGTAGCTGCGTTCAGACTAGCCATTAGCTCGTCAGCCTGGTCAGAATAAAACAATCTTCTTCAAACTGAAGTCACTCAGAAAGCTATTCACAACAGGTAAGATATTAATTCATCAAACTGGCTCAACTATCCCTTTAAGGCGGCCTTTTATTCTGTTGTAAATCATAACATTGCAACCCTGATGACTTGCGCACACCTGGAGGATTATGTGGTTTTGTAAAAACTGAGTTTGACGTGGTGGCGATGAGATCGGGATGACCCATCAGAACTGTGCCAAGCAGACGAGGAGGACCGGACCAGAACCGCTTCACTTCAGTCTCCTTCACTAACAGTCAGCCAGGAAAGTCAAGCAAGGGCACCATTTGATCTTTAATATTTAACAAGCCCACCTAATCATGCTCAGACCTGGTGTGTGTGTGTGTGTGTGTGTGTGCGTGCGTGCGTGCGTGCGTGCGTGCGTGCGTGCGTGCGTGCGTGCGTGCGTGCGTGTGTGTGTGTGTGCACGTGTGTGTAGACTAGTAAAGGATGATACTCTGTGGTTATTGTTATGTTTTTGGTTTATCTGCAGGTCATTTAATGATTTTACAAACAAGCGATTTATCATAATTCCTTCAAGACTGTCTGTTATTATTCTCTGCTTTCACCTCTCAGCTATCACATACACACACACACACACACTTTCTCTTACAGCGTCTCTCTCGCTCTCTCTCTCTGTCTCTCTGCAGCAGCAGCATCCAACTCCTTGGTCAAAGCGGAATAATTGTCAATGAATATTTAACAAGGATTCAGATGGTGGGATAGACATCATCCTCTCTCCCCCTCTCTCACACACGCGCGCACACACACTCACACACACTCCTCTGTGATCCAGGCAGAGGTTAGCGATACAGCGTGGTCAGTGGTGCGTACAGCAGCCAGTGGATTAGCACAGGGAGATGATGAAGTGCAGAATAAATACTAAATAAACACCCTCTGCTTTCGCTCCTCAGACAGTAACACAACTTGGCGCCTGCAGCCATTTCTCAGCAGCCATTCCCCCCCTTTTTGTCCTTCTCGGCCCCCACTTCAACAACTGGACTCGTCGTACCGGAGGAGGTCATGAAATTGTAATTAACCACCAGCGGCATTTGTAAAAAAAAAAAATGTTTTAAGCCAGGTACAAATCTAAGTGTGGAAAGTGTAAATTATTCAGAGTCGCCCGGTCGCAGAGCTCTGAGCGTGTCCGAAAGGTTGCAGGTTTAATCATCACGTCAGAAAAAATGAGGTGCACTCCAACGATAACGTGAAAAACTGGAAAACAAACTGTAGTTTTAAATCTCCTGAGGGGATGGAGGGAAAGTGTGGACCAGAAAAACATCCAAATGTAGTTTTTATTTGGCGTAATTACTGGGTCAAAGTTGGAAAGTGAACGTGACGAAGTTCAGTTAAATTGGTTTAGGGCCTCTGTCTTTAAGGACGTTAAACCCAAATAGGAAGCGGGATTGAAAGCAGCTTTAAAGAGTTTATAAAGAACCACAGCGAGGAAAATGAAGCTCTGAGCCCCTCCTCAGTGGGCCCCTGTGAGTGACAGGAGTTTCTGTGTTAAGCTTAGAAATAGTGTATATGCTTCAGTGCCTCTTTCCTGCGGGGTCCCACAGGGTTCGATTCTTGGACCCCTTCTGTTTTCACTCTATCTGCTCCCTTTGGAGTCTAGCCTGAGGAAATATGGTCATTCATTTCATTGTTATGCTGATGATTGTCAGATTTATCTGCCCTTGAAACCTACCGGTAATAGTTTTTGCTCCATTCATCCTTTGTTAAAATGTCTCGATGACATCAAGGCATGGATGGCTTCATTTTTTTTAAAGTTTTAATTATCAGAAGACTGAAATCATTGTGTTAATCCCTAGCTCTACTGCTATCTCTGATCTTGTAAATATTGACCCTCTTCAGCCATATCTTAAGCAGTCTCTGTAACAAATCAGGATATTTTAGACTCTAACTTTATTTAATAAACCAATTAACTTTTTTTTGGCAGAAAAGCTTCTTCCAGTTAAGGCAGATAGCTAAGCTTAAGTCAGTGCTGACCCGATATGACCTTGAAAAACTAAAGGAGTCCAAGCCATACCCGACTGGACTACTGTAACACGCTTTATGTTAAGGTCAGTCAAGTCTCCATTTCACGTCTCCAGCTTGTCCAAAATGCTGCAGCTCGACTCTTAACAGGAAGTCGTAGGTTTGATCGCATTGCACCAGTTTTGTCTTCCCTTCACTGGCTCCTTGTACGTACCAGAATTGATTTTAAAATTCTCCTGCTGACCTTTAAGTACATAAATGGCCTTGCACCCTCATACCTCCCTGAGCTACTTCAACCACATGTTCCTTCTCGAGCACTGAGATCATCTGACCAGCTGATTTTGGCTGTTCCAAAACAAGATTGACGCTCAGAGGTGATCAGGCTTTTTCAGTCATGGGCCCTAATGGTACGTTCAGACCAAACGCGTTTTTAGCTGCAGGAGCGGCCGGTTTACATGCAAAGTCAATGGGGGACACGCCTCCAGGGGTCGCGCGTCAAGTCCGTTTTGAGCGGTGCGGAAGGGGCGTCTGAGCGTTTTCCGTGCATGCGGTGCCTGCGGCAGCCTCCACAGCTCGCCTTGAAAATGCCGAAGATTTCGCCGTTCAACGCGTCTGTCAACCAATCAGGGAGAGTCGGGGGAGGAGAGAGGGAGAGTCAGCTATATGACGCGGTAACGAGGGGACGGGTATTGCGCAACTGTGTGACGTATTGTTTGTGAGACACGGAAACAACCCGCGAAGTTAAAAGAAATAAAAAGGACCTTGCCTGGCGGAGTGCCAGTGAGGAAGTCGGGATATCGGGTAAGTTTTGAATTGTGAACTTTTCACGTTTAGCAAGTTTAAGCTCTGCTAACTCCTCCCACACCCCGCCGCCACTGCTTCACGTTCCGGTCTGAACACCACTGGGTCCAGTGCGTTCACTTTGAGGCGTTTCACGCTTTTTGGCCGCTCAAAAAGCGTTCGGTCTGGACGTAGCATAAGTGAAGCGGTCACACTTGTCTCCACCCTCATCTGCCCCACTCTGGGCCCTTGAGCAAGGCCCTTAACCCCCACCATCTGCTCCCCCNCTCTGATAAAAACTCACCTGTTTTCTCTGGTATTTCACACACACTGTGATTTGATTTAGTATTTTATTGTTCTGTGTTTTAATGTTTTTAATTTTTTTTCAGTACTACCATTATTTTTTATATTTTCCATAAATTTCTCCCATTGAGTTTTATTGTAAACACTTTGGTAACAGCTGCTGTTTAAATGTGCTTTATAAATAAAGTTGACTTGACGCCTGCTCGTCTGTGAGTCATGCCGTGGACCTGTCTTTACACTCATCTGCACTGTTAGCTAAATATTTCAGGACACACTGCACATGTTTTAGTATTAGCTTTTGGAAACAGATTTATTTTAGCTCCTGTCTGAGAGCAGAAATGATTACTGCTGGCTAGTGTTACACAACTTCTCCTTCTACCTGCTCCGTTGGGGGCCCACCTGTCCTTACAAGCCTCTGAGAACTGCTTGGTCCCAAAACACCGAACAATTTAAGCCTCAACTTGTCTCAATAACTCCTCTTCATGTGTTCTCCACAAACTGAGTCTATTATTTAGTTGCTGAAATGTTTGCAGGAAGTCTGACACAAAAACAAAACTAGAGGCTGAAAGACAAAAAATCCACACGCCCAGTATTTAGAACGGGACCGTTAATCACAGCTCCTGCTCTGACGGACGGGGTTATTTCCTTTGGTTGTTTGCTAGCAGAGGTTTCTTTAGCTCAGCTCATCTTCCTCAGCTCGTCTTCCTCGTGCACCCTCTCCCTCTCTTCCTCTCGTTGTAATCAGCAGCCCTTACAGCCAATCTGCTGCCCATAAAAGTGTCTGCTGCTCGATGACGGACGGCTCGCAGAATTACCTTATCTGCCTCTGATTTACTGTGCCTCACAGGTAGAGACAAAAACAGCCTCCACACCTCCATCCCATCCATCTCTTCATCCCTCGCTCCTCCGTTTTATCACCTCCTCATGTCTGTCCTCACTTCTCCTCCTCCAGACCTTTTACATTCAACTCCTTCGTTTTGTCAAAATGTCTTCTTTCTGTACTTTCTGCGTTTACCAAGAGGGTTTGTGACGCCTTAAAGATGTTCTGCTCATTCTGTAGCAGGAAGATGTGAACAGTTAACATCTTACCTGTTGCAGATAGCTCTGAGAACGACCTGACGAGCTAAAGGCTAGTCTGAACACAGAAGAGGGTAAGAGCTGTTTCCAGGATGCAAGGATTTAGTTCCTCTCATCTTTTTTCCTTTATTCATCTGTTGTTTCAAGTTTTATTCTAAACTCATTTAAAAGTTAATGGCGGCCCTCATGGATTAATGTTCAGACCCACCAATTTTTGAGGAAACCGTACGCTTTAACAATGTAAAAACTAGAAAGCATAGTTTCCTCAAATGATGGGGGTGGCTGGTTTACATACACACATATATATATATACATG